>VZTV01102661.1:0-56822 GCA_013400875.1 Anhinga rufa
GGATTCACTATGTTTTAAGTCCAAGAAGATAAAAATAATCTAGCCCTGAGCATAATGGATGCCAGGACTTCTTCCTATAACTGCTGTATCAAGAGCCACAGTCTGTGGCTGAATGACTGTAGGGTCTTCATTCAGTTGTCCACCTGCGATGTCTCAGGGCAGGTGAACACCAACACCCGCACAGTGCTGATGAATACGAGGTGGAGTAGGTCAGAGCTCAGCCGGCTGGAGCAGCAGCTCAAAGCCAGATGCGACAGTGCCATGTATCTCAAGAGGTACAGGACACTGCGTGTGGTGACTGAAAAGGGCTTTGAAGTGGGATCCAGGTTGCACATTAAAATGCAAGTGAGCTGGACTTCTCTGCTCCCACCATAGCCAGTGGAGAGCAGATCAGTGCAAGATGGTGGAAGCTGGGGACCAATCCCACTCATCTCATGCAGGGATCTACTGAGGGTGTGCCGAGCCCCTCTCTAGGTTTCCACTAATTGATCAGATATTCAGTGACTGGAATGGGAACCAAGGTACCCTCATATAGACACTGACATGTAGTTTTCTTAACCTGTACCTGAATGAGTGAAGTCGGACTTACCATATCTCTGGGACATTTGATCTGGCACCTGTATGATCTAATGCACATTTTCTCCTACATTGCAGTGCATATGTCCCATTTTCTCTCTTTGACTGCTTGCTTATTTAGCTGGAGGGTAACATTGTCCTCTCTGTGGTGAAGAATGTATATGATAGTGTGAGAAAAATGTCCAGTTCCAACTTGGTTTGTAAACTTTCTGCTCAAAACTGTTCTACATTTGCTCCTGTGAATTCATTTTTCGCTGCAATAAGTCATTTCACTGTTGCCCACCACTGAGTGGCCCAAGGTCATGGAGGGTCAGTAGTGGAAACAGCATTGATACCTTTTTCCATTAAATCTCAGAGGGTCTGAAAATGGGTTATAAGATTTGGGATCAGACTCAAAAAAGCAGTTACTTGTGGTGTTACTTCCCTGGTGAGAACCAAAGTAAGAGAATGGAGAATGAGGCTGGTATGTGGAGGGCAGAGCAGGGATTATTTATTTACATGTCGCTTAATCTCAGAGGTCAGATCATTCCCTGTCAGTGTTTCGGTTTGTCTTTCTATATGAATGCAAAGGATGGTGATAGTGAGAAAAACAATTGCATCATAAATGCTGACCTAGTGTCAGGCACAGTGAAAACAGGGGCAAAGTTAATTTATTATTTCCCCTAAGGGCAATTTTGATCTTCAGTGATGTTCATTGCCAAGGATCTTGAAATGACCTCTCCTGGGCCTGGTTTCAGTGCTGCCTACCCTCAGCTTTTGCTCTGGCCTTAGCTGTTCCTATGGAAGATCTACAGACCTGCCATGAACATTGACTGAGACTTGCCTGTTGCCTATGGGATATGTTGCAGCTGGTTGCTGGCTCAGGGAATGTGAAGTATGTCTGATGCTGTGCCCCGAACTCAACCTGCCCTGGGGTTTGTTTCCATCCCACTTGCCTCAGTTCTGGCCTTTTCAGTTCTTTAACACAGAGGCATGGAGCAGATGGGGTGGGCAGACCTGTGCACAACTCTTGCAGGAAAGAGGAAAGCCACTCAGGAAAAAAATATTGAAAAATGTAGAGATTCTTCAGAAGGCATCAGCTCCATAAACCCATCCTGGCTCCAGCTGCTCTCCCTCATACTGTAACAAAAGCATACTGAGACCCATGCAACCCAGCACCTCATCCCTGACAGCAGCCAGTATCAGACTTCAAAGAAAGGCCCAAGAACCGCTCAGAAGAGATTATCTGCTCCCCTTGTCCCCATATCCATATGAATAGTCCAAACATCAACCTGACAGCAGGTTTTGGCCTTGCATGAACTAGCAGGAGAAGTTCTTTCAGCAGCAGACCCTACCCCAAAAGGAGGAATATGCAGTCTATCCAAAAATATTTTTTGCCAGCACAGTTTGTCCTCTGCCAGCAGGTGAGGAGTCTCTGTGACCCTGGCTCCACAGGCTCTGTACAAGTCTTGGTCAAGCCTGGTTGGGAAGGTGACCTGCATGTCCCTTATGATGGAGGAGGCTGTAATGCTACCCCAGCACAAATGCCTGTCACAGTTGGGGGTTTGCCTGCCTTGGAAAGTGTCTTTCTACTGACTCCATCAAACCTGGAATGTGATAAATCCAAGCCTGGCCCTAGCCTTGCAGCTTGGCCCAGTGCAGTCAACAGCTTCTTGTTGCTCCAAACTGGTGTCAGGTCCCAGGTGTCCCAGGACACATGCTGCTTTGTTTCTATGCGTTGTCTTAGAAAAGGTAATCCTAATCCAGATTTCATAGCTTCACCTAGACTTGCCTTTAATACCAGACATGCTTAAGGGTGAAAACAAGTTTATTCTGGCAAAACAAGAGTTTAAATTCCTAATTATGAAGTTTGAAAGATGATTACAAAAGAGAAAATAGAACACAATTATAGATCATATTAAACAACAGGATTTCTCTCACCCTTGGTATCTCTCCCCTGAAATCTCTTGGGCACGTGGCAGTTGTTAGCATGATGGGAGTAAGTGTGCACTGGACAGAGTGGCTTTGGCTTTTGGACAGGGATCAGGAGAGATGTGGGTCTAGATCTGAAGCTGGCTGACAGGGGTTGTTTTAAAAAAAAATGGTAGTTTGTCTGACGGACTGGCGCATTAATGGGAAATTTCAGCAGGAGCACTCAAGAGGCAAGAGGGGGTATAATAAATGAAACTGGTGAAATCCAAGCTTGTACAGTGGTGCTGGGAGGAAGGAGGATAAACAAGAGGAACTTGAAGTCACAGCCAACAGAGTGACTGATTTGATATCAAAGGCAGTGAGAGCCCACAAGTCTGGAGTGGAGGCAGGGAGATCAACAGTTTGTTTGGGAAGGGCAGACGAGGGGGACAGAAGTGCTCTTTGAAAGAGTAATAGCCCATAGACTTGTTCAAAACCCAACAGAAGTTAAAGGCAGGTTTGCGTAATGTGTTTGGATGGAAATAAGAGGAAAATAACAAATGTGTGGTCATAGGAGCCAGTGTGCAGGAACAGGAATTAATGAGGGGTTTGGGGATGTCTGAGCAGCTAGGAGAAGGAAGGAACTTCCTTAGAGACAAAGGGCAAAAATCCTGGTGCAGAAGGAAGACAGAAGCAACAAGATTATTATTACAGAGCCCTTTAAACAAATATGAAAGTCATAAAACATTAAGAGAGACAAATCATTAATAAGGAGTGTAAAGCACATGATGATAATGTCAGAAGCCCTTAGACCAAGCTGAGATACGGTTAGCAAAAGGCAGGTGGTCTTCTTCCTTGTTTAGCATGGTATCATAGCTAGAGAAAAGATAATTTTGGTAGGCTTCAGTATTCAGTGCTTGCTTTGCTTCTGCCTTCATGAAAATCCTGCTAACATAATTAATTGTAAGAGCAGGCAGAAGGGCAGATCAGTATGGGGAAAGAAAGTTGAGAATACCCAGGAAAATGGATGACTCAGGGCACCGAGACGCTGCGAGGTTTAGCACAGAATGCAACAGGAACTAGTTCATGGCAGGCCCTGAACCAATTCTCTTCAAGCAGTGACAGGAGATGCTTAAGGTCCAAGAGGACTGAAAAATGGCCAGCACAAAAGTACTACCTTTAAAAACAGGAAAGGAGGACCTTGAGAGCTGCACACAAGAATAATCTAACTTGTACAGCAGAAGGATACAAGAACAAATTATTAAATAATCAGTTTAAAGGTGCCAAGAGGATAATAAGGTGATAAAGAAACACTGACATGGATTTATGAAGAATAAATCTTGTCTAACTACTTTAATGTATTTCTTCCATTTAGTGGATATGGGAAAAGCAATAAGTAAAATAAATCTTTGGCAAAGCCTTTGAGAGTTTTCTTTGACAGGAACAGGGGTTTGATAACCATTGTCCAGCTCATAGATCTTGTTATGAAGAAGGCAGTGATGAACTGTTTTTCATCTCTCTTTGGGAAAGAAAAATAGAAATCTGATTAATTTGCAATAAAGAGGATTTAGGTTAGATGCTAATACAAAACATCCTAGCTAAAAAGGATGTGGAGTACCAGGAGAGGCCACACAGGGAAGCTCTGGAGCCTCCACCATTAGAAGATTCTACTAACACCTAACAGGGCTGGTCTTGGAATTCCTCAGGCAGCATCTCTGTGGGGAGTGGTCTGTGGGACTCCTTGGCATCAATTCCCACCTTCTCCTCCTCACACAAAGACAAGTGGCATGGTGCCACATGGTAAGGCCTTGCAGGTGGTATTTCAGGTGTATTCCACTTTTGACCTCTGTGTTTCTCTGATCTGGTAGTGGCTTTGGTGTAGCTAGGACATACAGCCTATGTATGCTCTGCAGCTTGTTTCAAGAGAATGCAGCCACTTCTCATTCAGATTACAAATGTTTATTGCCTTCTTACTGTCTACTGGGCTGCTCTGAAAGCCTGTCTCCTGGGTGTGCTCTTCTGAACTGGGTTCTGAGCATTTGATCTAGGTGAACGGTTAAGAGGTGTTAAGAGGTGACTGTTGAGGTTTGTGGGTGGGACAACAGGTTGAAGATGGTCTCTTATGTATAACTGATAATGGGCATAGAAAGGGTAGAAAGGCTGGAACATGGCAGGGTCCAACCTCATTCTGGCAATCCCACAAGAGCTGTCTCTGCCCAAGGATGAAAGAGTCTGTGTTAATGGTGTAAGCAGCCCTGGGAGCAGCAGCCAATATGGGTACATCCTCCAGTACCACACACAAACTTAAGAGCTTCACTTTTGCTCAGAACATCTAAAAGATGGTTACAACAGTTGCTTGGCCAATCTGACAATTTCTATTGATGATATATTGGTTCCTGCTAGCATTGTGCCAAGAAGGACTAACCAAGACCCTGGGCCTCCCTGGACTAAGTTGTAAGGAAACAGAGAACAAAAAGATGTACCCCAGAAGCTCTGGAGTGGCCTTGTGGCTTGGCTGGGAGATCAAATGTGGAGATGCCCCACTGAACTGGGTGGCATATTGCTGTGGAGGTCTGTATAGGCATGAAGAGACAGGGAAATCAAGGGTCAGGCTCCTCCTGCCTCATTTCCCATGTTCTCACACAAGTGCAACATGCTCCCATAGTCTTAGCACAGTAGTTCACCTTCAAGCCAAAGTGGTTTCACATGAGTGGTTTCACTGGCAAACCACAGTCTAAGTCTGTAGAAAATGAACCTCCTGTGACTGACTATACATAGCACTCTCCCAAAGATGGAGTTAATTCTGTGTAGATGTATGTGTTCAGGAGCAACAGCTGATCAAAGCAACTGAAGGAACCTGTTGTTTCAGCTCTTAGGATTTTGCCCTAAGATATCCATAAGGGGAGCCTGACACCTTGGAAAGACTCCCAGTGAAGCCGTTTAGGTCCTGGAGAGTCTAGTTGTATGCTCATATCACCCCACTGTCATCCACCACCAAACTCTGTAAATGAGGTCAAAATCTCCTTTCTGAGCAAAGGGGAGGGCAGATAGGAGACTTCATGGGCAGGCAGTTTGCAGGCATAGACATGGTGCACCTGGCAGATGAGTTGCGATCCATGTCAGTCTGTGCCGCCTCCCTAGCCATCGTGAAGCCCTCCGTGGGGACTGCCAGGCACAGGCTGGGTGCTTGATCACAGCAGACTTCACCTGGCATAAATACTGCCACTTGTCTTTAAGTTTAATTTTCCCTAGAGCAGAAATCAGGCCATTTAAGCAGTTTGTATTTTTAAATGTGAAATGGGTGGTATCAAGCTGAGCTGTTTGGATAATAATTCTAGTAAGATCTGTATGAAAATATTCTGACTGACTCAGCTGTCACTGGCTGGGAGTCAATATGACTGTCATATATTGCAAGCCCAGCTCTCACCACCGTGTATTGAACTGTCTAGCAAAACAGATTCATTCTCTGTGTGCTGCATATTTAAATAGCTAATGGCAGTAATATCATTGGAGGCCAGCCTGTTTCAAGCTAACCCCAAGGAGGTCTGTTGTAGAGGACATGCACCCCATGCACTCTCGCCCTGGGAGACTTTATTGTCATGCATATTTGTTCCTTTCATTTGAAACAAAGCTTGAAGGTTGCCAGTTCTGCTTCAGTCCTGAAAGGCATGTATGGTGTGTCTATGTTCTCCTGCTCTACCAGTCTGGCCTAGTGAAAGATGGGACCTCTCTCCACCACTTTGTCTTTTTTTAGACAAAAAGAGAAGCCATCTTCCATAAATGCCAACCTTTGTATTAAATACTAAGTAGGTGCCTGAGCCCAGCTCTCACTATTGGACTCACATTTAAAGGTCACCTGGTCATATCTTCATTAAAGAGCTTTGCAGACATCTGGGCATGGCAGAAGATGTAAGTCAGGTATTTGCCCATTGACAAAAGCTCTTTGTCAAATATAACCACTGTGGTTGTATGTCTGTGCTGATCAGTGTCCAGCCCCATCCCAGCAAGAAATGGGTCCTTTAGGCAATGGAGGTGAACTGCTTGCACAGACAGATAGGGATTTTTCATTATTGTTTTTACAAAGTCGTAGTCCTGGCTGTGAAAGCAGAGCTTAGACAAGCAATTACAGGGGGAGCACGCACTACAGAGCTGAAAATGTCTTTCTGGAAATAAAGCCAACCTTTTCTTCTAAAGGACTCTAAAAAGATCCCACTTACCTCCTGCTTTATCCACACCTTGTCTTTCTCTAGTTATCTTTTTTTTTTTTCAGCAAGGCTGTGAAGCTTAATTCATTTAGGCTCTATTGAAACTGTTACAGGACTGCCAAGAAAAGAGTAGGAATAGGTTGGGTTTCTGTGCTTTAATATTCTTGTTCCATGTGTTTCCAGTATGCCAATAACATGAATTTTTAGCATCTTCCTGAAAAAGTCTAGAGACCCTACGCAATTATATAATATTTTGCATTGATGTTTTATAGAAGACTGTTAATCACCATCTTGCACCCGTGACACAGGAGGCATGGTGTTTAGCAAATATTCCACCAGCAGAGACTGAGCTGACCACTCTGAACTCAAGCTTTGTGTTAAAATGTGGTCTCTTTTAACTCTTAGCTTCAGCCCTGCTCCAGCTCAGCCCTACTCTGGAAAGTATAAAGCAGAGCATCTCCCAGGGAAGATGCTCCGTTTGCAAATGTGCATTTCCAGTCTGAGGGCAGGAGATCTCTAATGAGGCAGGAGACTCCTAAGTAAAGGAATCCACTTCTGTGATCCTAAACTCAGGCACCTCTCAGTCCCCACTCACTGCAGAGCTGTTCAAGCACGGCTGCTTGCAATGAACTTCCCTTGCCCCTGGGACTGCGGAGGGGAAGGCAGCAGGGCCGGACATGTGCAGCTGTGCTGAGCAGTCCTGGACACCCCGCTGGACGCAGGTGTCCTCTTTTCTTTCCTACGTGACACTCAGTCTGCACTTTTCCATCAGATCCTCTGTGCGTACATGACATCCTTAAAAAACGTTAAGAGTACAAGCTATTTCCCTGGTTGGCAGCAAACACGAAGAATTGTTCGCTATGTCTATTGGCTACTTAAAAACAGGAAATGTTCTTTCCTTAGCATTGCTTTCTAGTAGGGGTAATTTGCACCAAGTGCTGTGCCTGTTCTCTTTGCTAAGGTGAATTTTCACCATGGCATGCACTGTCTCATTTGCATGAAGCATACAGCATGTCTCGAGGTAACTGATGTAAACAGAAAGGGTAAGTACAGTGTGGAGATCAGCGGGGTGTTTTATCTCAGCTGCTGGAAACAACTGAGATCAGTCACTGCAAAACACAAGCAGTGAGTTGGTTATCATTCTTTAAAGTTCCAGTGTCAGAAAGCATTCCTCAGTTTGGAGCTTTATCTTCGGTGAAAAGGCAGAAGAAACACTCTCTGGGGTCTCTTAACTTTCTTTTGCTGCTGGCTTTTGCCTTCCACCTTTAGACACGTCTGCACGTATGGATTAGTATATTCACTTTGATCACATGCAGCTGTATGTGCGTGTCTGACTCTTGTAATGCAGAAGATGTGAAAAAGAGCACTTGCAGGGATAGTGCTGGTTTGGAAGCCAGTCAAGGGGGGCATTTCATCAACAGGCAATAGCTTTTCTGGAAGCAGTAGGAGAGGAATCAATGCATAAAGTTTCTTGTTTTCTTAATCATGCTCCTATTCTATCTTTCCTGGGAGATTTATGAGCCTCCAAATGTTGGACAAACACCAATAATAGTTACACATTTTTAGTATCTGAATGCTTTGCTTTGCCTGGCTTCATATGGAAAGACAAGTCCAGACAAGATGATGCTCCAGAAAATGGTTTATTGGGACAGCATTCTGGCCCGCAGCCATGGCACCTTGGGCAGTGATCTTATCAGACCTCCTAAACAGAGCAGGGTTGGGCCTGTTTGTTACTTCAGTGGAAGACCTCCGAGGAGAACCTGGGTGTTGCAAGACATGGTATCAATTGTTCTCTGGGTGATGCTTTCCCTGGAAAGGAATGAACCTGTACTGCAGGCTACTATGCTGATGAAATGGCACCACTTCAGGGAGGTGCAAAGCCCAGCTGAACTGAGGATGAAAAGCAGAAGGAAAAAACAAAATCAGGTCTGTATTCTCAGTGGTATTCAAGGAAGTTAGGGAGGAACTGGCCATTGATTTCCAAGGAGATCTGGGATGCTAAATACTGCTGGTTCCTTTGGAAATCCCAGTCCAACTATGTGTCCTTGGAATGTGCAGTTGATTTGGCAGACATATCAGCAAGGGTTTGCTTGTGTCTTATTTTAGCCAGCTTTGATATGTGGGCTGAACTTTACCTTAACTTACAGTCCTCTGGAAGTGCTCTCATTCCATTTTCTATTGAGTACTGACTTGCCTGGCAGGTTTGATGTGATTTCAGATAACCTTCTGCTGAAAACAACCACATCCATAATGATGACACTTTTGGCCTTGACATGACTGTACCTTTGGACTTGACTGAGGTGCCTAAATATAGACTTCTAGTGACCTTTGAGACACCTTAGGGTATCTGAGATGTCTGTATAGGGTGGCAGATATGACGGGTCTAACGAAGACCTGCTCTTTTCTTAGCTGGCAGTTGGTGGATGGGTGGGTTGCTCCTACGCTCTTGAGTGGGGCTAGAGTCCTGCGTGGAGGTTACTGGAGTGAACTGCCCATGTCCATTGTCTAGCATGTCTTCAGGGTGAGATTCAGCTCTTACTTAAGTCAGCTAAATGTAGGTGTCTGCATCTAAGATGCTGTAGCTCAGCTGCGGGTCTAAGGTCTGATTACAGCCAATGGAGAGCTAGTAAGTAAGTCAGTTGAGTCCAGAGTGATGCAGTCCACCCTAAATAGACACCAGGTGATCAGCTGGATTGCTCTTTAGGCTCCATTGACCAAGGGCTCAACTCATTCACTTACACATATGTGGCTAGTGACATTTCAAATCACCTGTTTATCCCATCCAGTCCCCAGCCCTCACTGTAGAAAACCAGAGTTACCCAAGGCTCTTATGACATAGTTGCTCCTTGTGGATGCTTGGGATACCTTCAGATGCCTCATATTACAGTCGATGTCTATGTAGAGGAACGCAAAGAGCATGCCACATGTCCACTGACTTTAATGTAAGCTTAGAGCTATAGTGCACATGGATTCACTGAATTTTAGGTGTCTTAATTGCAGACTGCATCCCACCCCTTCCTGGCCTTCTGAATAATCCGGAACAGACGCTTTTTCTGGTGAATACTGCATTAGATTTTATAACTTTTGGAGTAAGAAAAGGTCTTTTATAATTTTGGTGTTATTCGCAATAGACTGTTCTACTGCTACAACAAAAACTGTTATCATTAATGTTTCTGTATAGACCATCCCCTGGATGAAATGGTAGTCAAAGAAACTAGAAGGAAATGAAGCTTGTTAGAATGATGTCTAATGTAAATGATCCTATAAGACAGAGATGTTGTGGCTGTTTTTTCTTACTCTTTATTTCCTATTTTGAATGTAAAGATTTTGTGGTAAGGGCTTTTCTTACCATGTGTATGCACAGATTTCATTAGCTTGATGTGGCCTCAATTGCTATGTTGTACAACTAAAAAATACTAATCTTTGCTGTATGTTTTTTAGCTCACTACATAAAAGACTCAATTGTTGGTTCTTTCTGCTATTTCCCTTAGGAGACTATTGCATATTCTGTTTGCTCGCATTTGATGTATAATTCTGGCTGATTATTCTTGATGGTGTTGCGTGACTAATTACCAGTATCATAACTTGCTTTCTAGCATCATAACATTTTTTCTATTTGTGTCTTTGCATCTGATAACAAGCCATTATCACCCTAAGAAATGATAGTATCATTAGAGCATGATGTAGTGGGACAGTGAAGAAGTTTTTGCTAGCTGTTGGTAACATTAAATTATTTTTTTCTTACGAAGCACTTAGACTAAAGCCCGCTGTTGTTAACTCGCATCATTCCTTTGGCTTCAGTGAGCTTTGCATTGGGCATAAATCCAAGACTATAAAAAATATTTAGGGATGTAAGTCCTTTTGATTTTGGTGGAACTTATTTACAGACCTGGCTTTAGCCTATTAAGCACAAGTTATGGGAAAAAAAAAAACAGCACACAGAAAAATATGGAAAATGTTAAGATTTCTCTTCAATGTCCTGTTACTGGGCTCCCTCATCTTCGTTCCCTACTTGGAAATTATCTATTTGGGGTTTCTTCCTAAGTTTCTTGCAGCATCCTCCTGAAAAATGAGATAGTTAGGAATAAAGGTGGAACCAAATCTTAAAGTAGCATCTGTCAAACAGGTGACATGCTTTTTTTGCAGGCTGTTATCTTTAGCCTGAACACCTTGCATTTTATATGCTTCTGTGGATGATAGGGTTTCATTCTATAGATCCCATCAGAAATTAATGCTCGTGAGCATGTGGTGAGAGCAACCAGACTGGGGTAAAGAAGTTTTCTTGAAGGGGAATTTGCTCAAAGTACAACTGCAGTGGATCTGAAATGATTTTCTAATTCATAATGTATTCAGCTAATAAGTTTGACAAAATAATGATGAGGCATTTAAAAAATTTTGTTAGGTTAACAAATGGATTGTGGTACTAAGCTAATCAGTAACAATGCTTTGTTGGTGCCAGCCATCTCAACCCACTGGTGCTTAACCTTATCCACGTTTTTGGGGTGCATTAGTGAGACTTAGAGTCTAAAGTGAGTTTTTCTGGATCACTAAATGAAATAATAGAAAAATATGCCTAGAAACTCACCCCAAGCTCATTGTACTGTCTTTCTAGCTTGTGGTGTTCACTTCTTTCCAGAGCCTGCTAGATATTCATGTGTCTGTTATGAGAAGAAATTGAGAATGTGTGCCAAAGTATATCTTTGGGGCAAGTCTGTTTATTTACAAGGAAGAGGAACACCACTTTATTTCCTAGAAAGCAATTGGAATAAATGCTGTCTATGCCTGCCCTTCCAGTGAATTTCAGTTATCAAAGAGTTCCCTTGCTCCTACTTCTATTCAAGGCCATCTTTCAGAATACATCTCTTTTCTGTTTAATTCTCTGCTGTTTTTTGAGGTTTCTCTTTGCATATAGATGACTAGGCAAATAATTTCCTAGCCCTTGCATTTGCCAACATCTTGCACAAATGCTTAATGCTGCTCAGATACCACCATGCAGTCAGTTGTTTTGGATGACTTTCTCTCCATCTCCTTGGATTTATCCCCATGAGAAGAGGGGTTGATGAGACCACTGATTTAACTTGATCTTTGATTGATGATAACAGAGTATGAAAAGAAGAGTATATGAAAATAAATGAGTTTTCTGTAGAGTCTAAACTATGATCACTATTGCTCAAGCCTCTTCTATCAGGACTCCTGCTTAGAGTCATTGAAGTATGCTAGACCTTAAAGACAGGTGAGAAATATCCTCTGGAAGTTCAGAAGCAGTGATAGTAAGAGACTCTAGGCTAAGAAGGTATTCTTTATGTCTTTGTATCAAGACAGATATGAACATCTTTTGTGCTGTCCTTAAAACAACCCTTTATAATGAAGATGTAGCTAGAATAATCATCATGAAAAATGGGGACCCCTGGACAGAAATGTGCATTGTATCCTGCATGTTTTGAAGGGATATTTATCTGCTTTATTGCAAGGTCACAGGAAGGTTCAGAACATTTTCCTTATAAAGCAGAAAGCTTTGGTGAAAGCAATTTGATGATCTTCATTTAAGTCTCAGCAGAGCCTGTTTGTGTGACTTGTGTGGCCAATCTCCTTTCTTAAAAACACTTCAGCCCTTTCTTGGTCCAGAGTGTTCAGGCTGGGTGTGGAGAGTTGTGTAAACCAACCACCATTTCCAAGAGTGGGTCCTGAACACTTGGTCATCTGGCTATAAACTCTTGGGAAGATCTGGTCACCAAAGAATGATGTAATCACTGTGGAAGCATCACCTGGCTTTCATCATCTCTATGGTCATTTTATTGCAGACGTCCTCCTTTGCTGATGCCCACAGCTGTCCTATACATCCTTTTTAAGATATTCCATGAAGAATTAGATTTTAGTAAGACTCCTAATAAACAAATGAGTACAACCCGTGAATGGGATACCCTTTTTCTTTCCAAACACATCTTAAGAATTTGGCATTTTCCAGAGTTGAGAACACTATTTACAGAGTCCTTTGAGCCATGTTCTTTGACTCATTCTTGGTTCTTTTGTTTTTTCTTCACTGGAAAAGAAGTTTCCCACTGTTGTCCCAAGAGCTGTTGAATGCCCCTACAGGGCAGCAATGAAGATGCTGACTGTGAACATAGAATGAACACCTGATGGAGACCAAATTGTGACAATGTCATTGGTGTGGACAAGGTGTCAGAAAAAGGTGTATCAGAAGTGTCCAGGGATGTCCTGTTTGGGATCCTCTGATAAAGCCACAGATTCTTTTAATAGCGAGGCAGAGGGAGGTGGTGCAGTATGTGTCCAAAGAGTGCTGTTTAACTGAAAAGGAAAGTATCCTATCTTATCTGGGATTAGACTAAGGAATTTACATAACCCCAGGCTAAGGAGTGCATTCCCACCCTGTACCTTGCTTTGCTAGTGGTGTTCTAAATAGGGACTCGAGTTTCATTTTGCTGGCATTCTGACATGGAGGGTTTTCTGTGGGAACATAAGGCACAGGAGGTAGATGTTTTGCAGCAATGGTTTGAGTGTGCTAGTCTAGCTTGTTCCGAGTGCAGTCTAAAATCCACAGCACCTGATTAAGCAGGGTGAACTAGGTTTGTGCATGACCAGAAAGATCCTCAGCAGAAGATTTGGTAGGGAAGGGTTGAGCTAAATGCTGGAGCTTGATGGGGTCCCCAACCTTCCTGTGGGTCCTGTCCTTCCCGAGCATGAGTGCTGCAAATATCTAGGGGATATCTCTGATGGGTGTCACTGGGGTTAAGGATGGAGGGGGAAGGTGCACACTGTGAATGGAGCAGCTCTCTACTTTTCAGATATGGTGTCCCACTGCCACCCTGAGTGGTCAGGGTGAGCATCCGGACATCCTTCTCCTTGGTTCTTCTTGCATTCTCCCATTCCCTGTCATCTGGCAGATAATAAAGTAGGGATCTCTCCCATGGGATAGGAAATTTTAGGAGCTTTACCACAGTTAGGGCATGGTGCAGGAGCTCAGTATCAGGGATGTCTTGGAGTCTTACTCTTTTTTATTCAATTTCTTGAGGGACAGTCAACATATAAAAAGTAAAAATGCTGCCAGGCTTGGGATAGATTATTTTCTGGACTTCCCTTCTACTATGGCTTTGAACTACCTAGCTAGGAAAGAAGTGTGTGGGTAAAGAGGTGATAATTAGCCGAGGTAGGCAGGCAGTGACAAAGCTGAACTGAGGGATGCATTTGCAGGATGCAGAAGGCAAACAAAACAGTAGGGAATTGAAACTTCACGAGATCAAAAATATGCTGATAGGAAAGTTGGTTAGTACTTCTAAAAAGCCATGGTTAGGAAAGTAATTAATTACTGAAGGTTTAACTGGGTCAGTGGGGGCAAGTAGGCCTGATAAGGAACTCCTTATACAGGAGTGTTTTGATGTTTGGATACATCTGTTTATTTTCATCAGTAATATAGATAAGATCACTTCAGGCCGTATTGTAAAGCAGGTTAAAACAGTTTAGTAAACATAGTTATTTATATGCATGAACATACTTGCATAGAAACATACATATGGTAACATATATTAGCATATACTTCAATTCAGGAGATTTTTCAATCATGGTTACAGTCTTTCTCATTAGAGAGGTCTTTTATTACTGAATGCCAAATTTTCAAGACAAATCACTGTAATTATATCTGTGAGGTGAAATAGTGTTTTTTGGCCAAAGCAGGTCCCTCAACCTCTGTCTCACTGCTTTGAGGGAGTCCAGCCAGCATGCTGAGGCAGCCAGAAGAATAAAAAGGAATTGGATGGGAAACCAAATTACTGGTCTCTGAGGATGGACAGACCCCGTTCAGGTAGAAAATCCCATGACCAGCACAGATGCAGCTCTGTGCTGCAATCCTATGCGGGAGGGAGAAGCGAGCCAAAGCTGGAGCGGGGATGCCCTGTGCAGGGACAGCAAGTGGAGGGAGGAGAAGATCACACAGTCTACCCAGGAATGCACCACCACCTCCGGTGGTTGCATCTAGGCAGAGTGTGAATATGGGATAGAGACTGAATATGGAGAAACAGAGAAATTAATGTTCATGTGGTCAAGTCCCTTCTATCCTCAGGGAGAACGAGGGAGGGAAAGCTCTTCTGTGTGGGAACTGCCCACAGTGACAGAGCCACATGGCCAGGGAGGCTAAAACCTGGCACAGTTGCATGTTGCACGCAGAACTTTTACCATCATTAGCACTGCCGAGTCCTGCTCAGGCAGCATGTACATGTTGGGTAGTCCCACCTCCCTGCCCTGCAAGGGTCTCACTGGACCTTCCAGCTAGGTTAGTCCTGGTGCCCGCCACCTCCATCAATATCTCTTGTCTCCTCTAGGATTGCTTTTTACCATTGGCCTGCTCCCATTCACTTCCCCTGTGATACGGGGACCAGGTTCCCAGCAAGATCCCCAAATGCAAGTGAACACATTGCAGTGAAGAAATCAAAAGCTGAGCAAGTCATCTAGGGAGTTCAAACCATGAAAGGGAAAACTTTCTCCACGTTCCCTTACTCTCCTTCTCCCAACCCCTGGCCCAACTCTGGGTCTTACCAGATTGTGAGGGGTCCAGTCTCCAGGGCTGGAGAAAGACCCTTTGTCCCTGAGCATCCCCAGCAGAGCCATGACCCAGACACCCCTTCCTTATGGCCAGGGTGGTGGGGGCTCTGCATCATCCCCAGGAACAGCCCTATCTGTGGCCCAATGCAGGCAGCCCACCCCCTCTGTCCTGGGGTACAGCCTCCTGGTCCCTCCCTAGGGCCTCCTTCCTCAATGGGGGAGCGCCCCAGAAGGGGTGGCTGCCACGGCCCCTTGCATGGGGAACCTGGCAGGGCTCCTTTTCAGCTCTGGGAGTCAAAACACTCCCCCCATCACACCCCCTCCTGTTGCAAGCAGCCTGCTGCTTTGGGGCTTCTGTTCTGGTGTTACAGCCTCATTGCACAGGGTGTCTCCAGGAATCCCAGCCAGCCCATGAGAAGCCAGGGGATGTGTCCAAATGCTTGAAATACTTTTAACCATTCATACTTGATGACCTTAAGGGTCCTTTCCAACCTAAATGATTCTCTGATTCTCTGATTCTCTTTGCGTAAGGTGCTGGGTTAAACATCAGTGACAATTTCCAGCAAGGCAAGGAGTCCACATGGATCTAAACAGAGGATCAGGTCCTTAAATGCATTGTGGAGAGGGTTCAGGGTGCAGACAAGACTGGAGGATATGTTTTCAGTCTGGCCTGGAGAAGGAGGGTGTGGGTTCCCATAGAGGCAGACTAACTTTCCAGACAAAGGCAAAGGGCTGCAACAGCTAAATGAACAAATTTATTATCAGTAAGACTTTCCCACATGGTAAAACCCTTCTTTATTCATTGGTATTCAACAGCCAAGTAAAAAGGTCAGTGCGCTGTGCCAAGGAACACTCCAGTTCATCACTGGTTGTCTGGAGCTCTGTGGCTGCAGAAGGGACAATACCACCGAGCTCAGGATTTTTGACCAGCTGTCTCCTACTGATGGTACCCCCACACTCTTCCACACTGCACCAGCCACTGCACACATCCTACCCTCGACCCCCTCCCCAGCCCACCAGCACAGCTTGGTGCCCCATCCAGCGGACTCTTCACCACCTGCTTGAGCTCTCCTCCTGCCTCGCCTGGCCCTCTTCAGGGCTGAGCCACTGCTGAGCCACCTCTACTGTCAAAGCAATGTCAGGAGGAGCTGGCTGGTCCCCTCAGAAGCCAATAGTGCAGTGTCAGCTCCCATGGTCCCAGTCTCTTCCCATGCACTTGAATTGGAGGTCTTGTGGGGGAGGCCTGCATCTGTCACCTTCACCCTTCTGCTCATTGACCAGACCCGCTCTTCCCGTCATTGCAGGGTTGCTCATGGCTGCAGCTGGGCCAGCTATGGCCAGTACATGGGCAGCTATGTGATGGGCCTGGCTGTTTTCATGGAAGAAAGGATGTCTCTGAGTGAGCAGGGAAGGGTGGAGGGAGACATCTTCTGCAGAGTGGGACTGGGTTTCCATTGATAGCCTCCCAGCAGGGCGTGTTACATGGATGAGGTGAGGGAAGGTCACACTTTTGGATGTCTATGTGGACACGGTTTGGGAACAGAGAAGTGGATCTTCCTTCTGGCCTGAGTCCCCAGCCAGCGGTCAGGCTGTGGAGCTGATGCTGGGCTCCTGCTGTCACTGTCTGGTTTGTCAGAAGGAACCATATCAACAGGGAAGTCCTGGTGGGTTTGGATGTCTGTATTCACCTTCTGCCTTTCTCTGGATTTGTTGTTGGATAAAATCATATATATATGATGCCTATGCTGCTTATTCCTTTTGTTGCTTTTCTTTATGTTTCCTTATGGAGGAAAACAGGAAAATTTCCAGTTCAGGTGAACTGTACCAATTATTTCTGTCTTTTTTTTTCTGGATGGACTCTAGACGAAGAACAGCACTAGTTTAAATAAGAGCTCAAATGACTGGCAAAAACCAGAGACTGAATGGGGAGCTTTCCTCCAGTTCCCTTTCAGCATTTCTCAACGGGCTCAATCCTAACTAGCAAAACAGAAAATGGGAAGCAAAATCCTCATGGGGAGGCAATGTGTTTTCACTAGCTCTCTCAATGAGCACTTTTGCCCTCTGTGGGTGTGAGGGCGTTGGTAGACCTCGATGGCCCTAAGCAGTCTCTGTTGATGCCTCCATCCAGCCTTTGCCTATGGGTCAAGGGGCCCATCTGGGCTCAGTCCTGGGCCTTCAGACCATGCCTGAGTTACACTGGAGTGTCGATCTCCAGGTCAGCCACAGCCATGCCCCTGCCTCACCACAGACCCTGTGGATCCCAACCCTGACCTGCAGGCTAACTTCCCAGTTTGACCTGCGACCTCCCTCATCACCTCTGCCTGGTGATCTGGGCTCTTGGTTGAACCTGACCAGATCTGAAGCTTCTGACAGCATCTCCTGGCAGAACCAAACAAGGCTGGGGAGCTATGTCATTAATCGCTGGGCAGATGTGAGGTGATGATTTAAATATGTAGTGTCTTGGAGTCTGCAGGACAGTTGGATGCCCCAGAGAAAGCCACAGAGCTCCAGCAAAAGAGACTGGCCCATTTAATTGGTAAAAAAGTGACAGAGGAGATGGCTGTCTGAGGCTGGGGAGAGGAAAGGGATGCAGGGAGAGAGTGTGGAATTCAGAGCTGACCATGCTGAAGGCACAGCATCTGCAGAGCCAAGTTCTGCTGCTCTGCACATGCATGAATTCCCCAGAGGAATGTGTTTGCTTGGTGTCTGTTAGAGCAGAGGAAAACGACAAATTTACATGTGAACGTAGCAAAACCAGAAGTCAAAGTTCCCTGTACCACCAGTCGTGGGCAGAGATGTGGGTGAATCCATGGGTATTCACAGTATCCAAGTCAAATATCTACAAAACCAGCAAATAGTTGATATGAATACCTTGGATACCCCACTAAAAAAAAAACAGAGGAGCTTGTAGCTGCATCACTTGTTCACTCCAGAGATTTCCCCAATGTTTATTTCAGCTTGCAAGTGTAGCAGCTCCAGCCTATGATCTCTACTCTATGCCAATGTGTTAGCTGAACTAGGGGAGGTTCCAGACTCTGTACAGTCAATCATTAATATGTACAAATATGGGCATTTCCACTAGTTTTTCTGCAGACTGAAGACTTGTCAAGCTCTGGAATCTTTCTGACTGCACTCCTCAGGATACACCTAGCCCTCTTGTTTTCTTGTGTTAGATAACCAGGAATAAATCACTTGTGGTTTTTGAAGAGTTCTGCCTGAAATCTTGGGTGTTTGGAATTTAAATCCAAAGCCAAATGAGGAAGAGGGTTTTGAGGAAGAGGTGAATCTACATTAACAGAAGTTGTGGGCACAATCTTGAGTGTGTTGTTTCTAATTTAGGTGGAGAACTGGTGAGCTCCCACCTGCTTTCCAAGGCTGTTGCATGGCTGGTTGTAAGCTTATCTGAGGTTCTACATGTTTATATCTTTACTTACTAATTGACTTCAGCACTGATGGTTTAATCCAGCCTTCTTTATTTCTTTGTACATTTCACCGACACCTTCTCCTGGAAATTTTTCCCATCTAATTTTTCTGAAAGAAGGGGGATCAGTTAGCACAGAGCCCTTGACCTTGCAGGCACTCCTGAGGGTAAGAGAGATAGGTACTTGCTAGTAGACCCCAGCCTGACGTTAGGTCATGAACTAGGGCATCTTAAAAGAAGGGCACATAACATTTGCCCTCACCCTTCAGGTTATACTGTCAGCACTGTGTCCCCAGTGCAAACAGGGACGAAGCTGTAGGTGTAGGTCGTCATGTACAGGTAGGAAGCCAAAAATCACTCCAAGCATGGAAGAGTGCATGTGATGGGGGTGTAGACTGGGAATGCGATGCGTAAGCACCTGCTCGCACCAGCAGGCAGCACACCTCCTCCGGATCACGCTGGCTCTTACGGAGGTGGGGACCGATGGCCACACTGCCCTGCACTCCCTGACCTTCCGTGTTTTCCTGCTGGCTTGCAGCAGCCAGGTACGTTACATGTGTTTGGGTGAGTTTTCTAGATCAATGCTTTGCAGTCCACGCTTCGCTGCAGGCATTGTAGGTCTGTTTGCATGCTGCCCTAATAGCTTCTTCCCAGGTCTGGGCTGGGGTGTGAGAGAAATGCCCTGTGCTCACTTCCCAGTGTGTGTTGTAGGTTGCTGAGTACATTCTGAGGTGTACAGGGGCTGTTTTTTTTCTCCAGCTTGCTTTCAGTGCAAAGCAAACTTCACCTTTGAGCACTATTAGCCTCGTACCTTAGAGCAAAAGGATAATGACAGCTATCACCAAAAGACACAGCACGCTCCTTGGCAGAGTGTGAAGGCCAACAACACTGTCAATGCCAGGAAGTTTAAGGAACACACGTATTTCCCTGAACATGGCATTCAGGTACCGGGGGGAAAGAGGGAGCATGTTCCTGCCCCTTCCCCACCAACAGAGCATCCTGTTCCTCCTTCTTTTTACACAAAAGCAAGCTGCGGACTGAGAAGTTTTGCCCAGTGTCACTCCTCTGCTGCAGTAGAGATGGGCTGATGGTCTTTCTTTCCAAAGCCTCATGTCCTGAACTCTAATAGTTAATGCTCTGCGGTGCTTTCAAAGGCTTCCTTTATTTCCTGCCTGACAGACAGGGGGGAGGAACTTGGTCTGCAAGAGAAGGGGAAAGATGTTTTCCTACAGTGCTCTGATCCAGCTCCATCCACACCCTCTGCTCAGGACAATTGTTTCCAAGAGCAGTACAAAAACACACCATTCACATGAAAATTGTTTTCCCGTTTCTCTCCCCCAGCAGAATTCAGTGAAGAAACTGCTATGTTGCACTCCAGAAGAGAAGTCTGCAGCAAGGCTTGGCACCAGGAGCGGTTTCCACTGGAGGGGTCATTTTTTAGCATCACTGCAGACTGTGTCGGTCAGCACAACATGCCCATTGCCACAGTGCTGAGCTCAGGACAACTCTCCCTTGAGGCAGGTGAAAGGAAGGCTTAATTCTCCCTAGCTTTCGCCCAGCATGTGAGGAAGAAGGTTGGAGTAGATGGGTCTCCTGGCTTTGTGCCTGTCACCTTTGGCATCCCCAGAGCTGAGATGACAGGAGGCCATGTACCCACAGTCACAGTGCTCAGCCAAAACTAGCATGCAGCCTACATTTCTCCTGCTACTCTCAAACTGCAGCCTCTGAAGTAGGTGCCACATTCCTTGTCCATAGCTTGCCAACCTGTTATGATTTTCCTCATGGCAGAGGGCAGCCTGCTCTCCACTGTGCATTTCTTTTCCTAAGGGTTTCACTTACAGCTGTCCTGCAATTCCTAGGAATTGGTAAGAGCTAAAAGTATTTTGTGGACAAAATACTAGGAGACGCAGCTCTAAAGGGTGCTGGTCCTTAGGAGTCCTGGGCTGCAGCAGAGAACGATGAGTTGTAAAAGATTCAGATGCCAACCATTTTTTCCCCAGTTAGCTGTTAGCTCCAGTGCTTGTTGCCCTCTCTGCTAAGACTTGTTACCTTTAAGAGCTCATGCAGATTTCTCTGTTGGTCATCACCTAGGAACACAGCCAAGTGTGAACATCAGACTCCTGTTGGAGCCAAGGCTGGCTCACCTGCCATCACCTTGTACAGGCTGAGAGTCACAGAGAGGGTGCAGAGCTGCCCTCTCCAAGCAGGGGCTTTGCCACCATGATGATGCCTCTTGAAACACACATCCCAGGGTTTGAGCCTATACTCAACCTAGCTAATTCTGACCCTCGCTAGCAAACAGCACTGATCAGATCTGAGGTACGGCCAGCTCTGTTCAAGCCCTTCTGCAGTGGCCAGTCCCTGTGGTGTGTGAAGACAGTCAGAAGGATGTGTAAGCAACATACATATCGCCATCTTCCATGGGATGGCAAGTGGGGAAGGAAGGCTCCAGGGACTTTCCAATTTTGCAAGCTTGGGTGGAATCTGCTTCTTAAAGTTTATGAATTCAGATGTGTGATAACGCCTGGGGACAGACACTACAAATTCCTGGGATCAGGGCTTTGGGAAGCAACACTGTAATGCAACCAGATGCTGCATGCCATGGGCCTCTTGGCCAGCTGCCTTGGACACCGTGGCAAGCAACATGTCTATCTCTGCCAGAGAACATAAGCCCTGTGTGCTCGTGCTTTGTACGCATGACCCAGGAGCAGCATTCACGCTGCCAGACTATCAATCAGGAGCCCTTTTTTAAAAAAGAAAAATAAAACAATAGCCTTGTGTTTTCTTTGGAGTTTCTAACCACGCAGTACAGTTAGCAGCACAAGCTGTGGCTGGCAGCAAGTGCTGCCTGCTCACCCTCCTCTTCCTCCCCAGCAACAGCCTGAGTCATGGCTGTGGTCACAGACAGTGACACAATGCTGTTGTCATCCAAAGAATGTGGTGTTTTCCTGCTCTGCAAAATATTTTGTACAGTGCATTTTCCATGCTCTCCAGAGGAGACACTGTCCGGATTCTTGCTGTAAGTGCCCCCAGGAGCATTGCTGACTAATACTCCCATTTCTGTCCTTGTGTTCCCCCAAGGTCCCAGACTTACTTACACTCTGCACAAAGATCTCGGAGTCAAGGTTGGTGAAGTGGATTTCCTCAGAACAGCCCATGCACTGAAGTGTGAGGAAATTGTGAATTTAATCTCTCACATACGATTCATTGAGGTCACATCACTGGAGCCACCTCATGGTTAAGGGTCTGGCCCAGAGGACTTGGCTTGGATATATATAGGCAATAGCATAGCAGGTAGACAACTTGGCCCTCCTACTCTAGAGATGGCCATGGGGTGACTCATCCTCAAGTGATGCTTCTCTTGCCATTGCCTCCTGAAGTAATGAGACACACAGCTCAGACAAGAGCCATGCTGCAGGCACACTAACCCCTGCAAAAGCCTCTAATCACCAGCCATGTTCCTGCCCTCGGTGCACACCTTAGGGGACCGCAGCCTTGTAACCTCTGCTGCTCTACTTAGCTTGGAAATGAAATTGCAATTACTTCCTAATACTGCACTCCTGCCTTTCTCATGTTGCACAGCAGACAGCAAAGGGCAGGGCTAGCATTTTCTATTTCTGCCAGGTAGTTATCAGGGTGATTTAAAATCAAATTGCTTGGGAATATATAAGATAGATACATTCAAATGCAAATCTCTGGACACTATTCCCCCAAATGTCTTTGTTCTATGTAACTGAAGGACAAATGATGAGGCTGCAACAAAGCTGCTCACTGTGGTGAGCTCTTCAACTCCTTAATTAACACTGAGGGCTGGTACGGTGCTGGTGAATGTATAACCCTACACGCTCCACAGATGAAAGACATGTCTTCAATATGACAGCACACAGGGCCTTGCTGGAGTCGGGTTATGGAATGGGAGGTAGCATAGCCCTGGCGCTTCAGTACATTTTGGGATACAGTGCAGTTTTGGAGGGATGAATGTGCAGAGTGAGACATGTCAGATAAGCTCTGAAACATGGCCATTTCCTCCATGTTTCTGTACATGTAGGACAGATGACCATGTCCATGACATAGTGGTTGTGGTGGTTGCTCCCCACTAAGTACATGTAAAGTTACTCTATGTCTTCGTGGGAGATGTGTTTGTGAGAGAAATTAATTTGAAAAATTAGGTGATTGATTTTGCAGAAATGTGTTGGCTGGATTTTGGGTTTCCTCAACCATGCTTAAACCAGGCTAAAAGGAAGAGTCAACATTATTCATATCATAATAATCTACGCAAAGTATATTTCCACCCCAAATGGAACATTTGTATGCATCGCTGACAGTGTGGCAGGGTAAGCCAGGCTGGATCTGACCAGCCAGCCTGGTAAAAGCAACTGGTGAATGCTGCTGAACTTGAGCCTTCAGTGGACGGTGAAAATCCTGCACATTGCACATAGCCAGTTGTGAAATAGCGGATGTTTTTGAGCAGATAGGTGATGCAGAAGACTTCCTTCCTCAACTCAGAAGGCAAATAATTTGTATCCTGATTACAAATTATGAGGGCTTGTAGATTGCAAGGTCAGAAGGGACATTTATGATTATGTCATCTGACCTTCCTAAACAGTGCAGTCTTGGAATGGCACTTGGTGATTCCCATTCCGAGGCCAACGGTTCATGGCTGACCTACAGTGGGTCTTTCCTTAAAGACTCAGACAAAGAGGGTTATCTGTCACTGACTCCTTGACCCGCGAGTATATTCCAATACACAGCTTTTTCTTCTGCACAAAATACACAGCTCAATTCCAGTTTGTATTTTGCCTGCAAGACCTTTTTTAGAGAGCTCATGTCAGATTTATAATCACCTGCTCTGTCTATCAAGTTAGCAACAGCGGGATGGTGCCATGTCCCCCTGTTTCTACAACACGTCTTCCCACCTCATTACTAACAACCTGGCATGAAGAAAAGAGGAGACTGCTTAGGAAACTGAGGAAGTCCTGTGGACCTGGGGTATTGCACTCCCACCAGTACTGTGCAGGTGTCACATGGGAAGGTCACTTATGAGCCAAACACCAAGACTTTGACCTCTGCAGGATGTAAACACGTTTGAAACTTGTATCCAAATTTCTTCACTGTTTAAATACTGGAACTCTCTGGAGGCTGCAGACCACAGAGATCTGTATCAGTGCAGAGTACGCCAACCCCTAATATAACTGCGATGCATCCTGCTCTGTGATTGCACCGGTCTGCCTTTGGCAGCCACATTTCCTGGTTAATACAAATAACACGGAACAGTTTTTACAAACATTAATAAAGCCACTCACCACCCCAGGAGACAAGTATGTATCATTATTAATTAGGCTGTTTATCATTTATATTGTGGTAGGACCCAGAGGCCCCTGGTCAGAGATGTGGGTCTCATTGCACAGTAGCTCAAATGCAATCACTACCCAAAGCGCCTGCAGTCCAAGATGAGCAGAGATACTGGCTGCATGCAGAGACCAAAGAGGTGCCTTGCAGGGTAACAGCAGGACAAATTCTCAACAATTTATTCTTCTGGGAACTGAAGCCCATAGGTAGCAAGGCTGTGGCCAGATGAGATCCCCTCGGCCTCCCTGGTAGCCAAGTGGGGTGGCGCTTCAGCCTTGTCTCAGCGTCTTTGCTGCTTTGTACTAGAGGACTGGAGATGTGGTTTCTATTCCCAGTTTAAGACTTCTGAGGCTGTTCTCTGTGCCTGTAAAGCAGGAAGCTAATGCAGTTTCCTGTCTTACAGGTGTGCAGCATGTTTTACCCCACACAGTGGGGCTTGCAAGTTAGGAACTTGATTGGAAGGAGCTGGAGACCTTCCAAGCACTGTTATTATATTAATATGTCACATTCATAAAGCAGCCTATCTCTCATCCCGTGAGGTGTTCAGCATACCTGGGTGAGAGTGGGGCTAAAGGGCTCTTCCAAGCTCACAGAGCAGATGTGTAGCAGGGCCAGGAACACCCCAAAGGCAGCCCATGAAGATGACTCACACCTATCACAGTTCAGGCTGCAACACGAGTTGCAAAAGATGCACAGGACATGCAGGGAAAAGTCAACTGAGCAAGCGTTTATGGCACATCCAGAGATCTCAAGGTATGACTCAGGCTCTGCCTTGTCTTAGGAGGATGCATGTTGCCCTGTTTTAGCCAGGGAGGGCAGAGCACAGGCTCAGCCCCTTCCCCACCACTGTTACCCACCTCGCGCCGGCACTGTGCTAGGACAGGTCCCAGGTGCGTTGCAGCTTGGGGTGCTTTTGCAGACTTGCGTACAGCCTGGGGATGCCATGTGTGATTTGCATGACCGCGTTTATGCAACGTCTCAGCTCTGCACAAGCTGGCAGTGTTAGCCCTGCTGACTCGGGCAATATTTCAACAGCAGGACAGTCCTGGGTGGAGAAAAGAAAACAAAGCAAACCAGATGTTCCCCCGGGCTGAGCTAGCAAAGGGTGGCAAGGAGGTAGCAAAAGGACAAGGGCAAGTGAGTCAGGTTGCACAGGCCGGCAGGTGGAAGCCACATGAGGACCTGCTCCCTCCCGCCTGGCTGCCGGCTGCTGCTGACAGCCCTCTTACATCACCCTGCACCCTTGGCTGGTGCATCCACCCCAGGACATGCCGTTGCGTTTGTAGGAGCCCTCCTTTTCCCCACGTACAGGTGCTCCCTCATAGGCTCAGCCAGACAGGTCCTCCCAGGCTGGTGCGGCCGGGGTGGGGGGGACGTGGGCTGGCGAGCAGCACCTCTGGCACCTCTTCAGTGTGGGACACAATGAGGATTAATCACAGCCTGTCAGAGAGGCTGCTGTATTTTTCCTCCATTCTTATTTGTGTGCTAGCGCCTGGAAAACAGGATGGCAATGTTTTCCTGCCACGCATTCACTGAGACTAAACAAAGGAGGTTGTATTTCCAGCCCCCCCTGCTCTCTGATAACAGCAGAGCTTTCAGGAATCACTTGGGGAGAGCAATAGTGGGGAGGTTTCAAAGATCTGCCCCTTGGACTGGCTGCATAGGAGGGGGTGGCCACAGATTTGAGCAGAAAGCCTCCGACATCTCTGGTGAAGGTGAAGGTTTTCCATCTCACTTTTGAGGAAAAAATGCATTGCCCAGAGAAATGTCTTGAGTGCACAGCCTGCCTGGCTTGCAACGGCTGTGCTGGTTTGCTCTCATTAAGATTAATTGCTCATAGTTTGTTAAGGTCTCATTAGTTTTAAGTCTGACCATGCTACGTGCTTTAGAGTGTGGTACAAAAAAGAAATGAGGCCGTTACAGTCTAAAGAGGGAGGAAGTGTTCATTTCTAATAGTGTAACCATCAGCACCACCCAGGCATAAGTTAGATGCTGGGTCCTTATGCCAACATCTAAAATGTGAGCTGAGCTCAGCTGGGAATGAAACTCTGCCGTCGCATGCTTTGAAAGGCCAGGCCTTTTCTCCACCTCTTGCAGTGCCTTTCCCCCATACCGGTTTCACTAGGGTTTCTACTTTTTACCTGATGCTTCATGGGCTTAAATAGCTGCTTTCTCCAACCTCAGTTGAACTTTGCAGAGTAAGCAATAATTGTTGCTTAGGCAGCTTGTGTGGAACTTTTGGAAGGCCTTAAAACATTCCCTGAATTGGGAAAATGAATGGTGGAAATCCTAGTCCTGAACTGATTTTGGGAACTTAACTCCACGTGTTCAATTTCTGCATGAGCAGTGGCTCCACGTTTAGGTTCCCATCATCAGGAGCAACAAAACCAGCCAGAGGCACCTTCTGGGAGAGCGGACCAGGGAAAAAGAGAATTGCGGAAGAGAGAAAAGCTGTGTTTGATGCCTTGGAGAGAACCTCTGAGTAGCTGTGGAGGTTTTCACACTGAAAATATCTCAGTTTCAACTCAGACTTCACAGGGAAACATTTTCCACCTATAGATCATCCCTCTCACCTACTCCCATAAATGGGGAACATTTTTGTTGCCAGGCATTTTTGCTGATTTGGAGGACAAAGGCTCAACCCCCTTCCTGGCATTAAGTTAGGAATACCAACCAGATTTGTCTAATTCCAGGAACATGATCACAGTATGGGGTTGATTGGTTGATTCCTGTTTTTCATCTATGCTTTCTCTGGTCAAAAATCCCATCCCCAGAGCTGAGATGCCTTAATGAGTGCAGGTTGCTCATCCAAAGGTTTCAGCTAGCTAATATAAGGAAATTTCTCTCTTTTTTAAAAAAAAGTGCTTCCTGTGAAAACTCTGTTTTCTGAAGTATAATTGTGATATATTGATATATATATATATATGTATGTATATGTTTTTAAAACCGCTGCCTGGGGAAACTGCTTTCCCCTCTGCATGGCTTGGGGAAAATGTTGAGAAAGTTCACTGCAGATCTGACTTTTGTCATCCTCCAACGTGCGACATGGGGACGGCGCTCGCTCCTCCAGGAGTGCGTGTCGGAGCAGAGCCAGGATGAAGAATGGCGCTTGACTCCAGCTGGGCTGCGGGTTGTGGGAGGCCAGGCAAGCCTTGCAATCCACAAGCAAGTGGATTCAGTCTGCTCTGCACTACAGTTCAGTTTTCATCACTTCATTATATCTCTGGGTTTGGCCCTGGATGTTCTGTCCCTGGGGTACTAAAATACTGAAGAAATCCCCCTCCCAACATAATCTCACCGGATTAAGGCCTGAAACCTTATTATAGTTTACAAGATAAAAGCTTATTAAACAGAGTGAAAGTAACCTTGAAAAAGGGGATTTCAAAATCTGCAGTGCAAGGTCTTGAGATTTGAACATTGAGAAATCTGGTTGGGTTACTTCATAAGCCTCATCAAGTTTATCTCTATCATCCCCAGTAATTGTCATATGGGAACCTCACTGCATTAGGGACCTGATCTTAGCAGGAAAAATGGGAAGGGCTGAGAGAAAATTGTTTGCATATATATTTTTTTGTGTGGATGACTCAAGTGAGGAATAAACTGTACTATCTGTAAAATTATCTGCAAGATCTTGAGGCAGGGATGGTATCTCAGGAGCACTCTTCATGTCCAAAAAAACCCCCAGAAACATGCATCCTGCTGAACGCTGGCACACCACAAACCACAGATTTAGCCAGCAGCAAAGCCACAGAGCACCTGTGCTGCAACCAAGCAGAAGCATCCAGGAAAGTTAGAAGGGAGTTGGAGAGGAAGAAAGCTCACCTGGAAATGGCAACAACAAAAAAAATCCCAAATTCTCCCTCATTCTGCACACCACCACCACCCCCATTTCTCAACAAAACTTGTAAGTTACAGATTTTAAATATGTTACAAATGAATAAAAACTTGCAATACTGCCTGAGGTATGGCAAGAAAGCACGTGCTGTCATGATTAGAGCACTCGGATAGCATGCTGATTACATAACACCCTAGGAATTTGGCAGCGCTGCTCTAGAAATAGGGCAAATAATCATGTCTCCCCCACCACCTCCTTCCACAGTACTCTCTGCTTCAGTTTTCCTTGATTGAAAAATTAATTTTCAAACCCTTCCAGACAGCTCTGTAACCTGGCGAAAGTGAGAAACAACTTTTACAAAAGCTTTGTCATACCTCAAGCAACTCTTTTTTTAAAAAAGAAAAATCTGCACTAAACTTTCAGTAGTATTTCGCTTTAGTGTTTAAGAAGTGCTTCCAAACTGTGGCATAAACTGGTATTAGGGTTGCTTGGCCCCACTTTGCCTCTAGGCAAAGACTTGGCTCAGAATAATTTAACATTCCTATCATTGTAATAACTCAGCACTGCATAAACACGAGGACATTTGTTCTATGTCATTCACGTTTAGCAGGGAAGCAATTTTCCTGTTTGATGGAGGAAAAATGGAGACAGAAGCACTGCCAGTGCTTTCCAAGCTGGCATAAACAGATGTCAAGTCCTTCAGGCATGCTCCAGTCCACTTCCATACAATAACCCTTGACATCTCGGTGCTTTTGCATTCCCAGGTCTGGACAAAGGAAAAATGAATGTCCTTCAAATACTGCAATGATGCAGTGATGGGAGTGGAACCAATGCCTCCAGAGCTCTCTGAATGGAGGTGGTCATGTTCATCAGCTTCTTCCTTTCCTTTCGGGGTGGCAGCAAGGCTTCTCTGATGTCCAGCACCAGGTGCATAGGGGGGAGCATCTTTATCAAGCTCTGTGAATTGAAGAATCATCACTAGTCTAGATCTAACTGTTGCAGAAAGTATAATAACGAAGTTAGAGAACTTATTTGCAGAAAAAGTTACTCTAATAGTAATAATGGAATTGAGATTGCAACACACACATTTCTTAATTTCTGTCCTTTCTCTTGGACTCGTGCACCCCCTTCCATTGCTCCTCTGGGTCTTAAAGTCAGTAGCCTCAGACTCTGGAGGGGATAACACCATAGTCTTCAGCCTCCAGAGTCCTCTTTTGGAAGGAATTTAATGTTCATGTCACTGCTTTGTTTTTCTCTCCAGGATCTACTTGGAGACATTTTTATATGTTCATGTACATGTTAAGATCGAACAGTTGCGTGTTAGTTCCTAAGCTAACACGTAACGTTTGTTTACACCCAAATTCAGTGTATATGGCGTCCTTCGCATGTGTTAGAAGCTACCTCCTTGTTCTCTTTGTAATCCTTAGATCAGTCTTCTCTGACTGCAGATCTGAATTTTTTTAACTGACCGTTGTTGAATTACTCATAGCTGTGGGGTCTCCCATGCCAACCTTTGCCCGCCTCTTATCACACCGTGTCTTATCATCCCATGCCTTATCACCCCACCTCTATGCTACATCCTCCACTTCTCAGGTCCTCTGCTGTCATACCTGGCTTGTGTTTCTCTACTTTAATTTGTTGTCTGAGAGCCATAAACATCTCATTATGCCTAGAATAAGCACTTGTTAATGCCGTCTATAAAAAAACTCGGCTTGTAGCACACAAAGGCAACAAAAATAAAAACCAGTAGCCATAGGCACCCAGTCAATTAGCTAAACTAACGTCACAGCCAAACCTGGTGAAATAAAGGTCTGAAAGGGTCAGGACAATTTCAGATGGAGTAATCCCCACCAGCCTCAGCCCTGCACACTCAGTACAAAGCTGATGTCCCATTGCTGGCAACAGCAATACCATATTACAGGGCTACCCTGTTACGATGGGCAGCATCTCAGCGCGGGGGTATTAAGCAGAGGCAAAGGGGTTACAACAACCCAGCATTTGTGACTGCCACTTTGTTTCTGCTGATGGTGGTTCAAGGAGACTGAGAGCATCCCAGCGAGAGCTCAGGGGAGAGCCCCCCACATGGCGATTGAATAGGCAGGAGGGTCTTTGTGGATATCCCCCAAGATATGTGATCTCTTTGAATAGGTACAGCAGAAGTACCAAATGCCTTCAGTTGCCAGTGAAGGTGGAGTAAAAGTGAAGGGTAGGACTGTACAGCTTCACATGAGCAAGAAGGGATGGACTGAGTACCAGGATGGAAACTGCTCACTGGAATGGCTTGCAAAAGGTGTGGATTTCTGGATTCTCCATCACCAGCATTTTTTAAATCAAGATGACTTTTTTTCAGCATAGTCTCTGCCTCACTCAGGAATTAATTGCCTACAATCCTGAGGTCTTTATTACTCAGGAAGACAGATAAGATGCCACATCAGCTCCTCCTTTACAATCTTTGAATATCTAGGCAGAATCCAATGCTTCAAATCAGTGTCAATCGGATGTGTGGAGAGTAAAGGGGTGCTCAGAGGGCAGACGGGCATTCACCAGTGTAATGTCAAATAAGCCACTGCAGTATGCTGTCAAAATTGCAGGAGCTCCCCAGTCACTGTCCCACCCACCCAGCAGAGAACTGGTTCACCATGCAACCTGGATGGTGTGGGGCTCCCTAGTCCTTATCCTGATTGAGCGCAAGGTAAACCAAGACCTGCAATTGTTAATTAAATCTTAACAGGGATGTATGCAGACCTTTAGATAAGTGAACTTCTCTGTGGTGAAGCATTGCTGGCGCACTCGCCGTCAGCTTGGCAGGATTTGTCTACAAGGAAGGACAAACCTTGACACCAAAATATATTAGAAAACAAAGCAAAACCAAACCAGCATTTTGGGGGGAGAAATATGCTTTTGATTGTGAAAATGTCAGATTTCTTTCTCACAATCTCCCTAGTTAAAAGGAAAAAAGAAGGAAAAAAAATCTGACCCAATGGGTCTTGGCTTCACTTGGCTTCCCAGAAATATGTGGCAATTTTTACTGGCTATTGCTAGGAGCTCAGGTGTCACTCTTTCTCTTGGTGGAGCTGCCATTACAATTGTTATTCCTATGTAAATGCACAGGATTAGAACAGGCTTCCTGTTTCCACCCGGAAACATGATTCAAATTCCCTGTGAAATAGAGCTCTGCACCTCAGAGGATTTGCTGGCTGCATCTGAGTGGCATCAAGTGCAGGTAGCGAGTAGTCTGAGGATGCTGCCTTGCAATGAAACTCAGACATAAGGATTACTCAGCATATACCAGCTTCATGACCACTACAGATCACTGAGTGTTACCTGAACCTCAGAGTGCTCCCAGGGTGTGAGACATCTGTTCAAACACAGGCAACTACTCTGTATATCTCCAAGGCAGGTATGATGAAGCTACCCCTTGTGTTTGGGCAGATTTGGATCCACAGATGTTTTTATCCGGTAGCAGAGTCCACAATATTTTTGAAGTACGCAGGAGTGCTCCACCAAACTGCAGGAGCGAGGGGTCCATCTTGTAGCAGGGGAAGATTTGGAAAGCTTTTCTCCCAAGCAGACAGCACAGGGTATGTGGAGAGCACAGAGGCCCCTGGAATTACTGGTAATTAAAGGAATGCCTTCTCCACCACAACCTCTTCTTCAGTGGGCTTTGGTTCAAGCTTCTCCATCATCTTTCCATCATCTTTGAATGAGAGCCAAGGAAAGCAAACAAGGCCCATGTTGCTTTCTGCAGAAGTCAGTCGTAACTGGCAGCTGGTGATAGCACTGTTTGTATATATATGAGAAGTTTAACCTGCCCTCAGACTCCATAAAAGCACCTTGACATGCTTGGCATCCACATGTAAAAATATCTAATGTTCTTAAACCTTGGGTTCAGACTGGCCCTCAGGAATACTGAGCTCATGACAAGGCTTCTGGTATCCTCACTCAGGCCATGTAGGGCTAAAAAGTAATTAGGAGTCAAGCCTTCTACAAAAGCATCGCTCAGCCACACTGTGTTCATGCCAGTACCAGAAACAAGCATATGCAAATAAGCTCTATCCCTAAATCTAGGTGTTTAATACATGTATTAACTCCACTGTATTCCCAAGTGATTTTCATCAGGCTACTATTTCTCTTTGTCTGCCCATCACTAACACCACATCTACAGGTGACTAACACACCTGCCTGCTCAGTGAGGAACTGCAAAAAGTAAAAATGTCATCTCCCAGACTGATGAGAGCAGCTCATTTTCCATTCATATCGTTGTCATGTAAGATAGACCCATATTTTTCTGTGGATCTAGAGGACTGATCATTAGCTTTGCTAGTCCGTGTGCAAAATGAAGGTCTCAGACCAATGCTGCAGCCTCCTGGCTGTGCCCAGGGTTATTCCTGGAGTGATCAAGCTGTTCGATGCAGTTCTGAGTTCACTGCACTTCATTGCAGTTTAGCTGAGTCAATATTCAGCTGCATCTAGGAAAAATTGCTTTCCAAACACTGGGTCACTCGGTTCAGAGATGTTCTTCCTGGCCACTGCACCCACATACTGCCTACCGCCTTGTACCTGTTCGGTTCAGTAGTCAGCATGTAATCCTCCTCTCTCCTCCATCACCCAGCTGCTTCCACCCATCTGTTATAATCTGGATGTCAATATTTAACAAAACCTGTAATACTCGGGGATTTTTCTTGGCATCTGCTGGCCCAGCGTGTGCAGCAGGGGAGCGGAGCTGCTCTGCGGGGAAGGAGATGTACAGTGCGGCAGCCTGGTTAAGGGCTGGCTTTGCAGCCCTCTTTCCCTGCAGGCGATCCCATTTCTCACTCATACTTGCAGGTTCAGAAATAACTGCGGGGATGTACCCTGAACATTCACATTGGGGATGGGGCCAAACACAGCACCAGTGGAGCAGGCAGGTGATGGTGGGGAGTGACTAATGCTGTTATAAGGAAATGCTTTGCCACCTTCATCTAGTCTCACAAATACTGTCCCTTATTACAGCAAATCCTTTATAGAGTATCAAAACTAAACACAGTGCCTTAAAACCCAACTAGAAACATGACCCTGCCCCTGAAGAACCAACAATCTAGTCACCCACTTTATTAGTGCATTAATATCAAAGCAGCTGGTGAGTTGTTGCTGAGACATGCTAACAGCAAACATATCTCAGGGACTTCCAGGCAGGACCTGGCCAACACCGGCTGGGGACACTGGAAAAGGGTGTGCTGGTGCTTGGCTGTGCGGTGTAGAAATCCCTCATGCATCAACCATCACTCAAGGTGAGGAGAGGTAGAAGGCTGCAGGTCCCTTTGCCAGCAGCACCCAAGGAGCCTCCTCTGTCTGGAGTGGGGTGGGAAGGACTGGGGTGCAGAGGGACTGGTGTGAGTTGGGGTCGTGGAGGCTCATGCAGAAGGAGTTGGAGCTCAGCAAGGAGAGAGGATGCCAGCAGTGCTGAATGCCAAGTGCCCTGTCTCTCTCTTTCCTGTGTGGATCAGAACTGAGGAGCTCGTCTGATCTGTGCCAATAACGTGGGGCTCCTTGCTGCTCACTGACTGGTGGTATCAAAGCACTTGATACTTGGGAAGGCCAGAGATTTCACCACCCATCTTCAAGTACCCAACTGACAAAGCACCTAGCAATTTAATTCTCTGACACTGAGGGGTAGGAACACCCTTGTGACTTAAGAAAAGAGTATTGCAAAGAACAATAAGTTTATGTATATACAGGTGGAGAAACTGAGGCACAGAAAACCAGCAACGACTGTCAGCAGTACCTGCACAGAGAAACAAACTGTAGTGCAGATCCCAAAAATCCTCTCTGCCACTTGCAACTTTGCTTCTGCTGGCTGTGAAGAAGAAGGCTGAATTCATCCTGCAGCCCTAGCCCTTTGCACTACTTCCCCAAATAGCAAGTTGAGAGAGAGCAAAACTCGCAGCGTTCATCAAAACTGCCCGTTTAAACACATGGGAGAGGTTGTGATTGCTATCTGGGCAGGCTCATCAGGTGAAGGCATCTCAAGACAGATACCGCAGGAGACTTCCTGGTAAATTGCAGCATCGCAGAGGAGTCTGCAGCTACTTGTACCCAGCCATCATCGGAGCAAAGAACACTCTGATTCCTGGCTGGTACCTGAGCTGATAATTGCTCAGAAAAATTAAGGGTTGGGTAACTCCTCCTGAAATTAATTACCTCGCTAAGATGCCGCAGGGCGGTTACCACATGAAGGTTTGAAGCAGATGATATAACCATTTCCCTCTTCAGGATTAAAACCAGGAAACAGGTCACAAAAGTCCACCTTTGTCACGAAGGGCATTTAGCTTTCTGGATTTCTCTTCTCTGGAAAATTTTTGGGCTTTTCAGGTATTCCTGAAGCAGCTATGAGGGTCCTTTGTTTTTGCAAGCATTTATGGACACTCCTATTGTCTGCTTCATCTGACATTGACAATTCAGTTCTCTTCAGCAGCTTGCTTTGCTCGTTTTAACAGTTTTTATTGAGCAGGCACTACTTGCAAAATGTTAATAAACAGAGGCAGTAAATTAGAAGAGGCTCATAATATTCAGTGACCTCCAGTCTTCAATTAATTTAAAGGCAGCCCTTCGTTCCTTTCTCATGGTTTGCTTTCAGTAACCTCCTCTCTCTCAGTCTGTGCAGCTGACTTTGGGCAAAATCTGATCTTTCCCCTGCATCTGTCTTGCCTTTTGTAAAAATTTCTCATCCTTCCTTTTTGTGTCTTGGATCCCTAGAGAAAGATTTCTCGGAGGACATGGATGCTTTGCCTGTGCATGTGGGCTACCTCCTTCCTTCACCTCCTTTACATAAAGAATATCCTTTTTCAGTAAAAGAAACTGCAAAACCATTGATTCACAAAGGTATGCAGCTGGCAATCCCTGCCCAAGGCAGATCAAATGTATTTGCACCTCTATCCCTTTTAAATACCCCCAACAAGAAGTTTTCACCACACACCCAGGCAAAATATTCCAATATGCCACTTTTTCACCCATGGAAATTTTCCCTTAGTTTTATCTTTATTACCAGCCCAAACTATACAGTCTTTCTACACAGTTCATGTCTTCCAGATTTCTTCCTCCTTCTGTTGTTCCTTGTGGATGATCTCCAACTGGTCCACAGCTCTCCTGAAGTGTCATGGCCTCAGGGGCACATGACCCCTCCTGAAACCTTGCCAGGGCCCTGCAGGGCTCTGCAAATCCTTTTAGCTCTATTTCCATTTCTGACAGTACAAACAGGACATTTGCCTTTACCAGAGCTGCCTGACACTCGTACCTCAAATTAAGTTCGTGATCTGTTGCAGCCTCCAGAGCCTTTTCAATATTACTGAAGCTGTTTACTGCAGAGTATGAATAGGATTCCCACCTAGACACCCATTTGTGAGATGTAACTCTGAGTCAGCCATTCTCTGGATCCCTCCATCTACCTGGGAGAAAAAGGCATCTCGAGATGACAGGTAATCTCATCTAGGAGAGGTGTCTAAAGGCAAATCTCCCTTTGGAGGCACTTTCCTCTGTAGAACTGCATTCAGGGTAGGTTTTGGTGGTGGTGGCTGTTTGTTTTTGTTTGTTTGTTTGTTTTTTCCCCCAATCATTTCTTGAGCATTTTGAATTTTCATTTAATCTTCCAACACATTTTCAATCCCCTCCCAACTTAATGTCATCTTCAGGTTTGCATGTTCTCTTCCTTTACTGAGGACGCTTATGAAAATGCTGAACCTGGCAACTACTGCTTGGTAAATCCTGTCATTTTGATAGTCAGCCTTTAGTATGTAATGACAGCAAAATTGTCTGCTAGCACAAATCTAGATCATATTTCCCTGGCTTGTTTATAAGGACGTGCTGTAAAACAGTGTGAAAACCTCACTAAAGACAAGACATAACATCTTATAACCATGTGACAGACAATCTCACCTGAAACTCTCTAACATGTTGAATCTCTCTCTGCAGCATGTGGTTTGGGTTTCTCCCATACTCAGCAATGGAGAAAACCCACAGGACGTAGTGTTTCCATAAAGTTTCAGATCGGCTGTAACCTCCCTAGGCAATATCAAAGTGAGAAGCAGCCTCCTCACAAAGAGTTTCTTTAAGGAAGCTCCCCGTGACATTCCCTTGCCCTCCTTCTCCCTCTCCCTTCACTCACACAGAGTGCAGGATGTATCTGAAAGCAGTCAGCTCCTGGACTCCGAGGGATGCCCACACAGACAGCGGAGTGGGTAAAGTTGGTTCGACCAGTGTTTGGATGTTTCCTATAGGGCCTGGAATTGGGGTCAGCCTGGACCCCAGTTGGGAACTTTGGGGGGAATCTCAAGGATTGCATGCTTTGAAGAGAGCAGGTGAGACTCATGGAGAACATCAGAGGAACCCACCACCAGCCTGTCTGTGTATGCATGTGCGAGTACCTCCTCTTCCTCTGCGCTTTCGAATTAGGAGTCTCTTTTGTATTTCAGGAAAAATTAGGAATTCATAAGCCTAAGAAAATAGTGCTTGTGGTCAAATTCTGAGCTCACCAAGAACAGATGCCAGGTCTAATTGCTGTGATTCATTGCAGTTACCTGGTCCTTCCTTCAGCAGACTTCAGTTCCTTCTGGTCCTCTAGCATCCTGACATACAGATGCACTTCAGAGAGAGCAGGAAATCTAACACCGCCAAATAAACACAGCAGGGAAAAGAACACCGGCTCTTCTCCTGGAGTGCCCTTGTTTTTCTTGGTCCTGTTTTTGGCATAACCCAGGGTTAATCACCAATGGTTCCGAATTCCACCCGTGAAGAGGGGAAAGGGAAATGAGCAGAAGGGCTTTGATTCAGCACCAGGGCACTGCATGCTGCCTTGAACTCCTTGCTGCTTCATTAGTTGCTTTTCCATGTTGGTAGATGGAGGCTGCATGCGAGACACAAGAGCTGCCAAGGCCAAGTATCAGTGCCCTTATTCGGAGCACACAAATGCACTTTGCATTGTTCTCATTTCCCCTCATATGAATAATAAAAGCTGTTTGACAGCATGATGACTAAAACTATTTTCTGCCATAGCTAAATGTCTATAATTTGTCCCATTTAAACCCTTAAATCCATTTAACCCTTCTCTGCCATCTAACTACAAGGAGCATATAAGTAGACCAGAGGTGATGGACACGACATCAGCTCCTAAGACAGAGCTTAGATGGCTGAAAGCATGTTGTGGGCATTTGTAGGGTTGCATGTTGCCTGGAAAACTGAAAAGGACGGTGTATAGAGTCAGGTGGCTGAGCAGAGCTCCAGGGATGCAGATGAGATTTTTCACTACTCTACTCTGGATTTATTTTTGAAACTAGAAGAGGTTTCCTTGAAGAATGATCTGTTTATATAAGAAAGTTTTTAAGCTCTCCATTACAAAAAGGTGCACTTCAATGTAAAAATGAAAAGCACTACCACCAAAGTTGAGGGTTTGCCATGTGTCTACTCAACATTAAGTGGAGGAGAAAAGCAGAGAATGTGTGAGCAAACACTGCCCGTAATAATGCAGAATAGTTTTAAGAATCTTGGAAATGGAAAAGTAACATTTTCAAAGGTGAATGAGTGATAAAGGCACCAGAATCTCATTTTCTACAATGATTCTGGATCTATGGTCCAGATTCTAAGAAGAGTGTAGGTGCCCAGCTCCTGTGGATTTAGGGGCCCAGCTAATATGAAGTACTTACACCAAGAAGCTCTGTCTTGCTGAAGGTCAGCAAGTCTTTGCCTTAGCACCTTAGTGAATTTTGTAATCAGTCTTAACTTCCTAAGTCACTAGTGCTGTTCAGAAGGCTGTTCTATGGTCTTCCTATTGTGAAGACAGCTTTTTAGAAAAATCTTTAGGCTCTTTACAGGCAGTCACTGTCCCCAGCACTGCAAAGATGTTTTCAAATTAAGTATCAAACCACCCTTGTTAAGGATACTACAGGACTCATTGTTTGAATACGAAAAGCAAGCTCTCTCGGGAGAGGGTAACAGGTGGGTAACAGCATGCAGCACGACTGTGAAACAGGTTGGGAAAGGGAAATATTGTTATGGGACTAACTTAAAGTAGGATTCTTGTAGCTAGGAAATTAACTGTCTGGAGTAAAGTCTGCTGCCCCTGCTGTTGGGAAATGCAGCATCTTTAGGGAACATATGTGAATTATGGTTGCATGTTGGTTTCACAGCTCTGTCTGGAGAAGAGCAGCTCTGTACCATGTCTCCTGGAAATACACCTCATCTGTTGGGTCTGATGGTACTGACAGCTCCAGTGTTTGCAGCAAAGGTGCAACCGTGGCTTGGAGGCCCACGCACACTCACATGAAGTGTAGTTTCCTCAGTCTGAAGAAGGACAGGTTTAGACTTTAGGGTCAGTCAACCTCGTTTGTTACTTCAGAGATATTGGGAAGGAAAAAAGAAATGAAGATCAAAGAAGATGAAGATACAGAGCAAAACTAATGCAGACTGGAGGCAATTCAAACTAAAGAACAGGCATTTTCTGCAGTGGAGAGGGCATGACCTATCCAACAGGAGGTCCAAAGGGCCAGGTTTTGAGTGGATTTAGGTGTCCAAGCTGCCATTAAAATAGTCAATCTGTCTGTGAAATGAGGAGTAGGAGTCAGATGCCTAAGTACCTTTTTGACTTGGTTTCACAGTAGGTCATGTTTTCATGCATGAACTAGAAAGGGATTGGGTTGCAAGAAGAACGAATCCTGTTAAAAACATGCTGGATGGTGGTTTATGAACAGCTTCACTGTGCCATTCCTTCAGCCCAGGATGCTGCTCATTAATCTGTATGTTCTGCTGAGCAGTCCCGAGGCCATGCAGGAGCATGTTATGGGTATTCTACAACCCTGATATTTCCATGAAACTTGTACTTCAAAGCTCTTGGCTGTCTGGGCTGAAATCAGTGGAACTGCCTGGGGTATTCAGATATGTAGCTCCAACTAATTCAATGAGACCTGGATGTCTAACCGAGTTTCTCAGGTTTAAATATCAGGTTTTGCGTATCAAGGATCTTTTTGTCCATCACAGAAAATGGAGCACATTTTGCTAGGACTAAGACAGCAACATCAAGGATGCTATACCCTCTCAATAAACCGGAGGATTCAGGGAAGAAATCTGCAGTTTATCAGACTTCTCCAGGCATACCAAGACTAATTGCTGTCAACAGAAACTGGAGTCTATCAAGAGAACCTGGTCCTCAATTTTTTTGCCACAGAAAGAGGTCTCCTGCCAGCATGAGGCCTCTGGTACCACACTGTGGCTTAGACCCAGTATTGTCTTGCAGGGAGATCATCAGCATTTGAAGCCTGAGCCAACCTCCCTGCAGAACAAGGCCTGGTTATTTTCTCTGGACTTCCTTTCAGGGCTCTTGCTTGGCCCCAACCTGCTGATTCTTGGAGGACCAATGCAGGATGAACCCTAGCTGCTGTGGCTGCTCTCCCTCAAGCTGGCTCTCAGACAGCGCATTCAGCCTGTCACCTACAAACCTTCTGCCCTGGCTTTGCTGTGAGGCTGCACAGAGAGGTTTGATGGTATGGGGAAGAGATTCTGCCATGCTCCCAAGCTCACCCTCTTTGCTCTGACATCTCTGGCTGCAGCAGAGTGGGCTTTGCATGTAGTGAAGACTAGAAGGGACAAATTAGTTTCACTGCTGTGATGTGGACCATTCAACCAGAACTGAGAGGAGATGTTCACTGTCACAGGCTGCCGTCTCTGGTATGGAGTTGCTGAGCCTGTCCCTGCTGACCTGATGGTGTTGCCATGTACCTCCTTTCATCAACATGGGATGAGGGAGAAAACACCCCAGGTGCTGGAGCTTCCGCCGCAGCCTCTCCAGGGTTCCTCCCTGGCATCCCTCCCAGCCACACAGCCTTACCTGTGTCATGCAGTGATTTTGTCCTAAAGCTGGGGTCAAATAGGAAACTTGACTTGTCAGACACCCTGCATCTTCCTATAGCTCTTCTCTCCCATCGCTCCTCCACTGGTGCCCCAAGCTTTGTGAAGAGGGCAGGCATGCCCCAGTGGCTGTCCGGGCTGTACCAGCCAGTTGTGGTGACACTATGACAGATCACCCCATCTTTGAGATGTTTCAAACAATTTTGGGGTGGAATAATCCTTCTCTAATAGAAAAAGGTCCCAGAAATCAGAGAAGTTTCCAGGGTTGTGGAGAGTCAAGTGTTTTTGTTCTTCTTCCACCTTTGTGACTTCAAATAACTCAGTTTTGATCTCTGCAGGGTGATTTTGATCTAAGATTCAGGATTTTGATTTAAGATTAGGTGCCTAATGCCTAGGAGATGGGAGATGGGAGCCTTTGGGTATGAGCAGCATACCCAAAGCAGGGTTAACAAAGAGGTGCATTGTGGTGCATTCACTGAAAAAAAGGGGAGTCGCTGAGATGCAAGAGGTGAGAAGACCATATTAATCCTTAGGTAGATAGTATTCACAAGGGAAGTACAGACTGTTGGTCAGTGAAGTGCCATATCTCCCTCTTCAGGTTCCTGTTCTTACCTCTGAAAAGTCATAGTCTATCAGACAATGTCACTCACCCTGAGCAATAATGTCTTCAGGAAGGAGAGAAACATGATTTTTGATAAAAAGCATTAAGTGAGTTAAGTTGCTCTGGGACTTTAGAAGTCTGTCCCGGAGAAGGCTTGCAGGATGAAGTGCAGAAAAAAAAAGAAAAAAGGAGATAAATGCATTTTTATGCAATTATGTGTGAACAGAATTATGTAATAAATAGGTGTATTGCCACCTTTGCCTCCCCTGCACCCTGTCCTTCTCTCTATATAGGTTTTACACCTTCCCACAGCTTTAACAACTCCAGAAAGTGTCCAGTTTCACAAAACAGCTCCAACTCTCTGTATTTCCCTCTTTCTACAGAAATTCTTTAGAACATTCAGACCAATATCCCAGGTAGGCAGGTGTGCATTATAATCCATTGATCTAGACAGCAAGGCTGAGTGTTTTACTATGCAGAGTCCAGGAGCTGTGCAATTACCTAGTATGCCACGTGGCCAGCGTGTCTCCTCTCTCTCTCTTTTGTGCTTTTGAGCAATGTTTCTTTCTTACAGAAGGTAGGTGACCCTCGATGGGGGTAATCCCTGATGGCTGTGACAGCTCAGTGAATCACCCTGTAGGAAGTACTACACCTTGCTGTGGTAATTGCATTTTGCAAGAACTATCCCTTATCTTGGAGAGCAGAGGGATATTTAAAGCCAATGGCAATTGTCTGCTTCATGCCTCGCAACATGCCCTGTTATTCCATACGAATGTACAAAGCTGGAATGTTTCAGGATGACAACCAGAAAAGATGAGAGTGGTTGGAAAAAGAGGTGGGTGGAACTCCCTGCCTGCATGCACGCTCCACTGGGGAAGGCTGGTGTCCAGATGTTCCCAAGGCACCAGTGGAGATGGTGCCTGCAGAGAGCTGCACTGGGGACAGATCACAGCTGAGGGAGAGAGCTTTGGCTTGCTTCTCTTTTTTTACCCCAAAAGAGGGTAAAAAGAGGTTTGAAAGAGGGAAATTGCATGAGGCCATCAGAGACAGTGCTTCAGGCCAGGACCACTGTGGGCACAAGAGGTCTGACTCAGGTGAAGTCTTGCTAGGTTCATGCAAGCTGCAGTTATATGAGGAAGGCTAAATGGTCATAAGGGAGAGCCGCACAGAGCAGCCCACAGCCATGAATGGGAGAGGTTTTGCCGCTGTAACTAGCTGTGTGTCAGCTCCCACAAGCCAGCCAGGACTACGTGGGAGACCACCAAGGGAAGCTGTGGTGCTGCAGGGCGAGATGCTGCGTTCTGGCATGTTGGCCTGTGAGTCAGAACTAAGTCAATGTATTTTGGATCTGGAAAGACTGTGACAGGTCTCTGAAGACCCCTGGCTATATTTTTTATATAAGGGTACTGAACTAATGTTATCCTGAATTCCAGCAGAGGTTACTACATCTGTCTGATAATTCTCCCCCAAGGCTTCCCTGGGAGCCAGGGCTAGGCTGCACTTTTGAAATGACAGCATGAAGTAGTGGAGCAGGAAAAGATGTTCTGCCTTTTGACATCAGTGGGGGATCTGGCCCAAAACTTATTTGTCTTTTCCTGAACTGCGTGTATCTGTGCCCTGTTCAGTAGCAACTGTATTCTGGCCCAGAAGCCATCTCAATCTAGAATGAGATGAATCAGTGATTTAGGCATCATAAACCTTGAAAATTATTCTAGAAACATTTTGTTGTCATTATTGGCTAATTGTTGGAATGATTTGGGCTCCTGCATCATCTTTGCTGGTTGTCATGTTTTTTGTGGCAATCATTCGGGGGAATGAATGTCTTGTCACCAATGTTGAAACTGCATCTTCTGAGTTAGTTGAGATATAGGTATCTGTGTAGCTTGGGTAAGGTTTGCAGCCAGGGCTACCCCTGCTCCAGCTGTATGCAGGAACTTATATTGCTAATACATCTATGTGACCTCCTGTAGCCGCAGTGCCACCAGGTCTCACCCACAGCTTTCATTGTCAGCCAACGGGAGGAGGCAGTTCGAGTAATATCTTGGATCAGCAAGGACTTGAGTTCTAAGGGGCTGAAGACATTGACAAAAATACTGCAGAAGAGATCGGTTACTGGAAGAAACCAAAGGAACCCCCTTGTGATATCGACTCTTTTCATCATTTGCCTTGTTCAGGGCACTGGGAGTACAGTCTGGGCCCTTTTTATTCCTGGAAGCTCAGTTTCTCATGGCAGTTTCGAAAAGCAGCAAATTGACTGCATTGTGTGCCAAAGGGGAGTGAACTGCACTCAGTAGAGAAATGGCTTAATTAGAGCGCCCTTGGCAGAGGCAGGACTCAGTTCTGGGTATATTCTGAAAAGTAATTAGATTAACAGTTGACTTTTAAGGGTAGGAGAATTGGAGGATCAGTCTAGGACTTGAGTTCACTGCACGCAAGAGAGTAAAGAGACTTTATATAGAATAAGATATATAAGATATGTAACATATATATAAGATATGTAAGATATATAAGATATATAAGATATAAGATAAGATATATTATATAAGATATATAAGATATAACTGTGTCCAGTGCTGGGCCCCCNCGGGCACAAGCTGGAACACGGGAAGTTCCACTGAAATCTGAGGCAAAACCCCTTTGCTGTGCGGGTGCCAGAGCAGCGGCCCAGGCTGCCCAGAGAGGCTGTGGAGTCTCCTTCCCTGGAGCCATTCCCACCCCGCCTGGACGCGGTCCTGTGCCCCTGCTCTGGGGGTGCTGCTCACGCAGGGGCTGGACGGGGGGAGCTCCGGAGGGCCCTTCCAACCCCCACTGTTCTGTGAGTCTGTGATAAGGGGAAAATCGACAGAGGTAGATGCTTTCATGTCTGGGAACCAGGCAAATGGGGAAGGAGACATTGGGTTCCTCTTCAGCTCCCAGCATGGGAAATAAAAATGCAAAGCATCCTTTTGGAAAAGGTTATGTTTCTTCCCAGGCAGGTAGAAGAAGCTCCAGATAGAGCAAGAGCTCAGCTGTGTGCCAGCCAGCACAGGGTATGCCAGACCTGGCCTGCAGATGAGAGCATAACTGCTGATCTCTCGGTGTTGCAGTAGATATGAGGACACGGTGCCTTAAGAAACCCCCTGATGGGCTGTCCTCCAAACCATCAAGGAGCAGCATTTGCCTTCACTGCGACTTGCTCTCCTATTGTTTGTTCTAATGTTTTAGTGTGTGGGAAACTTATTATTTGGTACCTTTCCCCAGCTGGCTCCAGCCATATCTATGTATACTGGAAAGACAGCTTCAAAAAAAAAGGACTATTACCTGGGAAACCCTAAAAGAAAATAACTTAGACAAAATAAATGTAAGAAAAGGCTCACAGAAAATTTTGTTAAAAGAACTGAGCCCAAGATCTGGTGGGAAAAAAACCTGTATGTGATGACACGGGAAAGACATGATCATGATACCACCATCCAGGGACTCAGCTGTGGTTGTGCAGGAACCCACAGACTTTCTCAAATGTTTTGAGTCTGCAGCCTTGATATTCCTCTAATTTGCTTTAACAACCTGGAAGTCCTGCCCCAGGAGCATGTTAACTCTCCCTCCAGCACTGCAAGGCTGTGGTCTCTGATCTGCTCAAGGAGAAGGGTGAGAGCAGAAGAAATGGTCCAGTTGGGCAGGGCTATGAGCAACAGTTTAGGAATCACAGATGTCTGCTGAGTGAAGGTAAGTGGGTTGTGAGGAGCCTCGAATTGCCCTTCATTTCTCTTCAGTTCCCACAATAGACAATTATGACTTAGAGTGTCCATTCCAGGGCAGCTTTATCAGAAACAACGCAAGAGACAACATTGGGAGAATTGGGAGATTTCATTTCTGTGCAATTCAAGGGTGAAAGCAAAATCATTCTTGTGAACTGAACTTCAGAATTTGCATATCATAGACAATGGAGGGGTTGTCAATTAGAAACTCCTTTCAGTGTGGATCTTTTACTGCCAACCTTTATTCTGTGTTCAGAGCTTTCCAGGTTTTATCACAAGCCCCTAAAATGAACTTGGCAGTCCCTATTTTGGAAGTCAAGGGTGGAAAAACTCAGAATTGTCATTAAAGATTGAAGTGAGGGCAACAACACCACACTCAAGACATAATTTTGAAAATGTCAGCATTATTGTCCAGAGAAGGGTATTTAATGGTTTTGATAGTACAAGAGTGGAAGTAACTAGAGGTTACTTAGGGGATTAATGTGAAAATAAAGTTTTGTTATGAAGTGTGATGAGAAATTAAATATTTTAATTCTGTTAAGCTTCTGTTGCATTGGAGAGGGATTAATGACCTCTCACCTTGACCTCTGCCATTAAGATCCCACAACCTCTAAGGAGATGGGTACTAGTAGAGCAGAGCATGCACTGAGGCATGGTTTTGTACTGACTTTTATGGATTGTACACTGGCAGAGGCACTGAAGTCACTATCAATGGTGTGGAGAGTGCTCAGAGGTGACAGTGAGGAGGAGCAGTGAGATTGCTGTCAGACACCTAATGAAGCCAGTCCAACAGGAAAAAGAGATGGAGGAGATCGATATGAGAGGTTTAGAGAAAGGTGACATATTAGTGAGATCGATTCCTTCAGCAGCAGTTTACTGAGTCACTGACCATGGCCCATTTTAAAGAGCTGGACAACTGTAGAGCTACAGCCTGTGAAATATCTGCAGATGGAAGACCTGAGATAATGGTGAAGGTGACTGCCTGAGGGAATGTCACCTTCTGCTCTGAGGAAGAACTCATCAGTGCAGGATTAGGACCGAAAGATCCCTTTCCATGGCACCACTGACCATTGCTCATTAAGTTTGTGGCATCTTGCTGTGGCCTTGGCCAGTGCCAGAAGTAAGGTGCTGGACCAGACAGACTAATGAGCATTCTATAGCAGAAAGATGCAGTCTGGAGTATGACACCCAAAGCAAAAGAGGCAGCTTGCCTCTAAGACAGACACACATAGACAGTGCTTTAATGAGCAGATATTAGAAATCTACCTCGTGACGATGCACTGTCAGCTTGCAAGGCTGGAGAAGTTTAAACGGGGCTATAAAATGAGGTCAGGCTTGATAGACACTGCTGCCAGGAAAACTGATGTGGAAGGGGAGAACAAGAAGGAGACCTCCTTCTTTCTTGTTCCAACCTGCAGGGAACCTAAATATAGACAGCTCCGACAAGCCTGCTGCCACTCCCCGCTCTATCAGCCATACTTCGTAATCCCCACCGCACCCTCTCAGCACTCAAGGAGGGCAACTTGCAGGGCAGGGGCTGGGAATTGCTCACATTCACGTTTTAGCATTTGGAGCTACACATCCTGGACCTACCTTTGGTCCTCAGCACAATTTCCCAGCAGCCGGATTAGTGTGATGCAGCAGTGGGGGGCAGGAATACCTCTGAAACAGGGATAGTAGCTCTTTGAAGGGGACAGTGAGGCAGTACACCCACATTTCAGGAAAAGATCTTGAAGATGTAGTGCAGGGAATAGAAAGTTCTTCAGCAAAGACCCAAGGCAAAATAATTTCTTGCCTTGACTGATTATTCAAATGAATCTGTTGCTACTGCGTGGCCAAAATCAGGCGATCCACAGGATGCAGGGGAAGCTGAGTGGCCTGCTATTCCCACGAAGGGAGGAACTCTGCTTGAACCCTACTTGCACTTGCAATGGGAGAAACCACTGTAATGTTGCATTTAACTGGAGAGGTTGGATGGATCTGTGAATTTCAGCATAGCACCATCTAGAGCTCTTTCTACGCTGGCCGAAATGCTTTTTTTTACATCTGCTCTAACAGTGTGGCTCTTGGTAAAACAGCAGCAAATTCACTGCAGAATGTTGCATGCATTTTCTGTAGAGTCTGCAGGAACCTACAAGCCACAGTACCCTTCAATGTTACAGACCTGTAATGCACACTGTGCTGGAAGGCACACAGATTAAAATGCACTTTGGGAACACAATGTTATCCTTTACATTCTGTCTGCAGTTCAAACCCTGAATCCTTATGAAGACAGGCATCTTACTTTCCAGCCATGTATTTTTTTTACATAGTTTGTAGAAGCAAATAAAATCATGATGTCAGCAGATACCTGGTTGTTTATAAGTAGACCCTGTAAGGTCCACAGTGCATGAATACGCATTTATTTAGCCCATCTGCAAACAAGTAGCAGGCTTCACAGCTAACACTGTAGATATCGAGTGTTATGAACTAACTTGGCCTGTGGTAATGCATTTTAAAGCTTAGGGACCCCTGAGAAGCACTGAGTGTTTCTTGGCTTGGTGGCATGACCGATGTTGGTCACAGTCACCTTTCCTTCTGTTCCTCATACACAGTATGTGACGAGTGAGCATCATCCTGATATTGTTCTTGGGGTGAAGAGGCAAGGCAAAGAAGCTGTTTGCTTGAGGTGATGAGTCTGAAAGTTTACTAGGTACATTTGTTATTTTAGCTGCTCTGTCTGGCTCTGTCAGCCATTTGTACTAAGACAGTCCCTGATTCTCATGTGCCACTTTAATGGGAGCTAGATGCCAAGCAGAGCAGAACATACTATTTTGCTCCTGGCCGATTGTTCAGGTACAAGCTGAATGGAGAAAGAGCAGCTCTGCAAAGCTGGAGCTTGTCTCCCCTGACTTTAGATGTCTACACTGTAGACATTTGTGTCTGTATCAGTCATTGCACTCAGCCAATAGAAACGGGTTCTTTCAAGCCTTGATCCACCAGATCTATTTTAGGTCTCTGCTGCTGTCACTCCCTCAGTGCTCCTGTTTCTCTCCATTGACAGTACAGGGACTTGAGATATAACTCGACTGAATCTCATGCTATAACGCACATATTCCCAAGTCTCCATGACATTTTTCTACAATACCATTTGGAAATACTCGGATTATATAGGTGACTTGTCCCAGCCATCCTTGAGAAGATTATTCAGGTCTCATTTCACTGCTTCCTGATATACCAGAGGAATGCAGAGTAGAGGCTGCCTGACAAGAACATCCCCTAGGTAAGAATGAGCTGATGTATCTGATTATATCTCTTAAGCTCATTACCCTTGGGGAGCACAATTGCATGTTGCAATGGCAGCTTTTCTCATAGCTTCCTTTCTTTGCATTCAGTGGAGGCTTATGTCAAATTGTCAAATTAACCCCTACTTCTTTACCAGCTAGAGCTGCTCCATAGCTCTTGAACTCTGCCCCTGAAAAAGGCTTTCAGTCATTCAGCTCCGTCACACCCAGTCTCGATCAACTAATTTTTTCAATAACTGGACCTTCTGGCCAGTAGCATTATTTGCTCTTATCTGAAATTCACCATTTGTCTGAAATTGAATCAAACTTCTGCTCTACTTTAGCTCTGCCTGAATATCTGCAGCTCTGCACAGTCCAGACAGTTCCTCTGAAAGCTGCTTCCCTGCAAGGACATTACGGCATGGAGGCCTGCTTTTGCCTGTACTTATCATGTACAAGGGCTGATTCTCTTCAGCCACCACGTAGGCAAACTAGAGACACCACCAAAGATCGCCAAATCATTGCTTAGGGTGGACACATGTGGCTGAAGCTTTGGTCAACTGCTTCAGCTGGCCCACGGGAGGGTATCAAATCTAGATCTAGTTCCCCTTCATTACCACAACTGCAAGTCCCTGCCTCTGCTGACTCTAACCTTTCTGAACTTTCCACATTCCCTAGTGACTTCGGGGTTAAAATTTACCTTCCTCCATTCACCTACATACCTAAGCTTTACCTTCAGAAGTGACATCAGTACTTAGGAACCCAGGACTATCAGAACCAATAGGACCTATCACGTTCCAGCCTCTGAACAAATCACAGTAGGAATGGGGATGATAGTGGCTGTCTGAGGATATGGTCCTAGTCTGTGGCAAATGCAAGGAATGCATCTTCTTTCGTGGTGGGTTAAGCTACATCACATTGCCTCAGATTCGCTGTGGGCTAAGACATACATGAACACTTTTCACAGCTCAGTGCATCTACTGTGTCTTGTTAAGCCATGGTAACTTGATCACACTTGTGCAATCCCCAGGCACCGTAAAATCACTCTTCATGCAGTGCAGAAGCTGTCTGCCTGCTGTGGGCTGTATGGTCCTGCATATTAGCCATAGATAAATTGCTTTGTCTCATGCTCAGTAAGGAAGGAAAAGGAATGAAATGTGTTTTGTATAGTGAACCCAGGCTTTGGAAAGTAACAAATGGACTCCTGGGAGAGAGATGAATGTGGAAGAGTAAAGTAATTTCTGTATCTGTACAGAAACTGATTATATTAGGATTCCTGCTGAAGACGAGGTATGCTGTGTCTAAAGAGAGAAGATGGTTGAGGACAGAAGCACTCTTAGTCCAAGGGATGCCCTCTTCCAAACACTGAATTTTCCACCATGTGCCCACAAGAGTGCTGTTGGCAGTGCTGTAGATGGCAGCTCCTGTTTCAGCTGTTTCTGCAGAGTAGGGACCTTCTCACTGCTGCTCTGATGCCTTGTGTAATGCAGGAGCCAGGCAGACAGCCCTCTCGTGTTGCATCCCTGAAGGCACCAGGAGCCAGTTGCTCTCCCATTGCTGGAATAAGATGGTCTCAACCCTAGGCCAAATTCTCAACTTCCTATTCATAGTTTACTTGCCCTTACTGGAGCAAGACCTGGCTACCTCCACACAAAAAAGGGAGAAAAACACCCCTGTCATAGCCCTATCCCAGCACAGCCAACCTGAAGGACTCACAAGTCAGAGACTTTCTTGATAATAAATCATAAAGGGTTAAACATAAAAGGGTTTTGGGGAGGGATTTTTTGAGCCTTGTGTGATACTTCAGCTCACTCTGAAGTGCTGAAATATTCAAGGCATTACAAGAAATCCAACGGGGATTTGGAAAGACTGTGTCTCCCAAACCCTTAGACCTTCCTCAGTCAGGGAACAGAAAGAAGGTTCAGCATGAGAAGTCTCCTGAGATATGTTCCCCCTACTCCCTGGACAGGCTGTTCTTGGGGTCAAATTCATATTCAAACACCCAGCTGGCTGCAGGTAAGGTCCCAGGTGTGCCCAGAAAGGATCTGTGTGCCTGGGGATGCAGTGTGACTTAATGGATGGTCAGGAGCCTGGCCAGCAGGTTGATGGCTGTTCCTGGAAAGATGTGGTAGAGAACGAAGCACAGCCAATGTAAGGCTGCTCTTTCAGAAGATTTTACTGCATTTCTTTTCCCAAGAGTGGTGTTGGTTAAAATGTTCTTCAGGTTAAATCTAAGTTGAATTAACACACTCTGACTCACCTCATGGATGCTCGCAGACCAATATACAAGATGCTGCTATTCAAACTAATTTCTGCAGCTGTAAAATTCATATTATCACTGCAACCAGTACAGCAGGATGGAATAACTAAAGCTGCACTGAGATATCACTGGGAGGGCTTGAACCATGAGGGAGTCTTGCCAGCTTTCCTGACTGTCCTCAACTTTATTTGACTAGTGTTTTACACCTTGTCCTGATAGTATTCTGCTTTTAGAAGCCTGGTCCTGAATTTTATCTTCACGCAGCTATTTCCATGTCCTGCTATCTCTGAAATACACAGTTTGCTGTGGAGACCTCCTCATGTGCAGGTTATAGATTGGCCTATACTGATATATAGATTGACCAGGACTGTCATACCTGTATATATCTGTATAGATATATATATACCTGTATAGGTATATAGGTTGACCAGGACTGATACTGGACTATGGCTCCAGGAGAGGACATCTTTTGATTGGCATCTTTTGAGAAAATGGCTAAACAAATCAGGTCTCACTGTTTTGCCTGTCAGGGGTGTTCCATCTAATTTAGTTAAGAGTTAATATCAGGGGATATGAGACACAGCTATTCTTGAGTGGAAAGGCCACACAAACATATAGAAAATGTGAATGGACACAGAGACACCCTATGTAGTTGGAGGAATATATTTGGGGAGCTGTCATGGTTTAACCCCAGCCGGCAACTCAGCCCCCGCAGCTGCTCGCTCACTCCCTGCCCTGGTGGGATGGGGTCAGAAGCAGAAGAGTAAAAGTGAGAAAACTCATGGGTTGAGATCAAGCAGTTTAATAGGGAAAGCAAAACCCATGCACACAAGCAAAGCAAAACAAGGGATTCCTTCACCCCTTCCCACGGGCAGGCGGGTGCTCAGCCATCCCCAGGACAGCAGGGCTCCGTCACACCTAACGGTGACTGGGGAAGGCAAACGCCATCACTCCCAATGTCCCCCCTTCCTTCTTCTTCCCCCAGCTCTATGTGCTGAGTGTGACGCCATGTGGTGTGGGACATCCCTGGGGTCAGCTGGGGTCGCTGTCCTGGCCGTGTCCCCTCCCAGCTCCTTGTGCCCCCCCAGCCCCTCGCTGGTGGGGTGAGAGGCAGAAAAGGCCTTGGCTCTGTGCAAGCCCTGCTCAGCAGGAACGAAAACATCCCTGTATTATCAACACTCTTTTCAGCACAAATCCCAAACACAGCCCCATAGCAGCTACTATGGAGAAAATTAACTCTATCCCAGCCAAAACCAGCATGGCAGTGGAGCGTTAGCAGGGCTCACAACAAAAGGCTGTTGTTTTGGTTTTATGAAGCAAATTCCTGGGGTTTTTTAAACTTTGATCTGGGCTAAACATGCTACTAATCCTTCTTCTCCAAGAGGCCTTGTCATCTTGATGGAGATGGGGGAAGGACAGTGGAGAAACGTACAGATACAGATATTGCTGGTTAATACTTTTGGTTTCCCATGATTCTACTCAGTGCCTCTTCTCCCCTTTCCTATTCTCTGCTCTGAAGTGTCCTTGTTTGAACAATGGACTTGGTGGGGGAGAGTGTCTCCTGCCAAGTGCACCCAGTGGACATCTAGCTTTCATAGGTCTCAGAGGGGAAGCTCAAGATGGCATTGTTCTGCTCTAAAGAAGAAACCTCAGGAAGTGGATTGAGCTTTGGGCTGTCAGCAACCCCTAGGAGAAGTGACTGAAGTCAGAAGATTTCATCTTTCATCCAGATACTGTCCTACAACTGCTTCCAGCAGTTGGTGGCACATCTGTACACCCAACCCTCCTCACATTTAGGATGCCTGTTGCAGTCCCGTTCTTTAGGCACCAGATGTGATGCCAATAAAGGAAAAACATCAGCGCTGAGCTCCTTATTGCATAAGGGTTATGGGAGGCCTTGCTGAAGCTGGCTTAGCTGTCTCAAGCCACAATTTCTACTATTTGTTTGTACAAAAGTTAAGAAAAGCATCTGCAGATTTTGTAAATCTTTCTCTCCTGAGAATGTGGCTACTTGAACAGGCCCCTTCTCCATGATCTGCCTCTCTTTCTGGGTTGCTGACACAGGCAAGACTTGGTCAAAATATTTCTGCTGGCCCCTCTCAAAGGTTTCTAAAGATGGGATTGGGGTTGTCCTGTTAGGGTTGGGGTGAAATGGATGTTCATTTTAGGAATCAGATTTTTCCTCTTTACACTGTATTCCAGCAGGAGATGGAAGGAAAAGGTATCAAGGGGTGGAAATCACAGTCCTGGGGCCCTCCACAGCCACAAGGCAGTGTATTTAGCCTGGCTGCTTTTTAGGACAGTCTTACTCCTGGTCTATTCACAAAATTAGTCTTAAGCACTCTATAGGATCCCAACCCATTTCTCCATCTCAAAGGCTCTCTTCTGTACAATACTTTTCTTATAAATCCCTGCTATGCATCGAAATTCCGGCACCAGTCTTCACTTCCTCCACATCTTTTCCACCCTGTCACAGCCCAGAAGGAGCTAACTAACTCAAGGCTAAATGCCATGTTCTCTTTATGGGGTATCAGGATAACTGAGCTCTAAAATATGCTTCCCAAGGGTGAATTGCCACCAACAAAACCAAAGGAAAGACATGAAAGTAGCTACTTCCTATTACACTCCTATAACTACATGATTTGCCCCTGAGAAGCATAGGTCCCACTTCTTTCCAGTTATATTATCAAGTGTTTGGGTGTTGCAAGGAGCTAAAAGCTTCTCTCAGCACCCTTTCCTGTTTAGGCAGAGGTGATGTCCTGGATGACAGGGCATACAGAAGCAAGTCTTGGCAGGCAGCATCATGGTGTTTCCCACCCCAAAGTTTCTCAGGTAAATTTAGTTATTGGCTAATGCCCATTTTTTCCCAGTGAGACTTCTTTCTCCTTGAAGGAAATTCATGTAAATAAACTCAGTGCAAGACCTTAGTGAAAAGGAGGGTGATATTTATTTTAATCAAAAAATTTCACTTGCTGATACTCTCAATCCGACTCCCCAGCACCAAGACACCTGCGCAAGCGGTCTGGTCAGGGTCACCTGCATGTAGCATAAAGGATGAGGGCTATTGGCTGTCAAGTCTTCAGTGTCATTTTGACTTTTCTTGATTGATGACAAACTGGCTTTTATACAATTTAGGAACCAACAGTTCTTACTGTTAAGATTATATAATCTTAGTCTTTGTCTCCAAACCTTGTGTACTTCACCCCCCTAAACCTTAGGCCGGCTTGCTGTCCTTTGTTTGCATTTCCTTGTTTCAGGTATGTTCATGGCTAATGAGTGTTGTCTCTTGGTATAACAGACAGAGGCACTCACACACAGTATGTTGTACCTTGTTGCCAACCTCCAGTTACTGACCTGATACCATCCTTCCATCCCTCACAGGGTGACTCAGAAGTGCTGTGGTTTTTATGCAAATGACACATTCCTGAGTGCTTATCAGTCTGATTGCTGTTCATCATGCCCTTGTTTATCAATAAATGCCATTCTTCTAACCCTTGCTCCAATGTTTCTTCTGGTGCTTCATCACAGGTATTTTCATTTATGCTCTGTTCAGAACAGTTGAACTCTTCTGTTACAAATCATGACATAATCATGAAATCTTGTGAGAATTTTGATACAAATGCAAAATGGCAAACCCTACTCTGTGGCTTCATCCCAGCAGCACATAAATGATTTATTAGTCTCCTTCCTGAAACCCAAAGCTGTATCTCATAGTTTGTCACCAAGCCTGCAAGTGAGGAACATCAGAGAACCTCAGAGCTTCTCACGCAAGGTGGTTTGCCCATTGCACAGTCACAGAAAATGTGTGGGCTGCAGCATCACCTTCCCCAAAAAGTGACCTGACCAGCTTCTGCTCGAATGGAACTACAACTGTAAGAGGGAGGGATATCCTCAGTCTAGCATGCCTGTCTGCAGATGGAGGACTCAGGGGATTGAGATGCACTGAAAAAGCTGAAAAGTGTGCATTTGTAGGGTACTAGCATGTTCTAGACTATCAGGTCCATTGCTTTAGCTATCACTAAATAAATACTTTAGTATCAACAGATAACTGTGTGGTTGGGCTTGTTCTTGCATCAGAGTGCCCTACTTTGCTTGGCCTGACCTACAGTGTGCGCAGGCTTGGCACACTGGTGGCTACTGGCATGGGAATGTGTTTTACTTCATCCTTATTTGTCTATCAGATCACTGTTGTTTTGCATAGGTATTAACAAGGGTGCTGTTGGAGGGCCTCACCTTGAGATAACAAGGCATTAAAAGAGCTGAGCAGCGATGGAGAGCAAATACTGTGAAGGGTGAACATTTGCAGAACATTGGATCTGGGAGTGATGGTGCTGCTGTGGGTAAACTTTGCCCTAGTGAATCTGAACTTTCCAGGCAGAGCACAGGACCAACCCTGACTTGTGTGTCATTTACTGTACTTGGTGCAGGCAGAGACTGACAGCTGCTGGAGGAACTTCAGGTGTGAGTCCAGAAAGTTTCTTCTTGAGACTTCCAGCTGAGTGATCACCACTTCGTGGAGCCCAATGCAAAGTCTGCATGGGACATGCTGTGCCAAATACTCCTGAGGGGAGACATTGCCATGCAGAGAGAGCCAGGTTTCTGAGTGCTAAACACCTGACATCTCCTTCTGCAAAAATGCCAAGCACCAGTGAGATTTCTCTCTTGACAGGTGCTGAAGTGTCTGACTGTCTCCCTGTCTTGAACGTGTCATGGAGCCAAGCTCATTTTGGAGCCTGTTTGTAGGTTCAGGTGCTGATTTCTCCAGGCATTCATGCAAAACACAAATAAAGGCATGTTACTGAATGCATCATTTTTAAAGTTACTCTAAGGAGACAGCGCATAGGAAAAGAAGTCTGAAGCTGAATATGTTAACCAAAACACACCTCTGGAAGGTTTGTGTGAGCCCACAGTACTGCAGGGTATCCAGTGCTTTGGTGCAAAGATTGGGGGGAAATTCAGAAGGAAGATATTAAGAAGCAGGTATTGCCTCTGGAGATAGAGACAGGCTGCCCAGCGTGTCTGCTCTGATAGTTGTCACCTGTATCCATCTGTAAGGGTTTCCAGGGCTTTCCAGCCCAGAAATGCGTGACAGAGTCTTCAGCCACTCTTACAGACTAACTGTGATACAAGAGTTATTAAGGAAATTCCTTAATTTTATATGCAAATGTAATAATGTGTTTTATTGTTTTATATTTCTGTAACTTTGTTCCATTGTTGCAAATTGATGCTTTTAGGTAAACACATTCTTCAGCCTTTAAATCTCCGCTAGTAATAAAGCTGACACAGCCTCACTTTCTGGTAAGCAAGCAGAGCACTTCTGAGGGTGTGGTGGTTCTGAAACCTCATACAAGAGGTCTCGTGTAATTACCAGGCTCTCAGCAGTTTTCTCATGGAAAGCCAAAGAGCAACAGGGATCCACCCCCATGTTTCTTGGACTACACTGGAGCTGGTCTGATGGAGGGAGTGACTGGTACCACTGCAAGTCAGGAAAGCTGCTTATCAGGGGCCAGGAGAGCAGGCTTGGACCCTGGGGCTCCTGCAGCAGCTTCTGGCATTTATCTCACTGCTCCTGGCATATGTGGGGACACAAAAAGATACAGTCAAAGTCACAGCTTCATCATCTGAGAGTAAAAGGTCTCCACTTGGAGGTTACTTCCTCTCCCCCCGCCATCCATTACTAGTTGGCTGTATTATTTCAGCATTTTTCCTTAATTTCAGGAAAACTGTATGTGAATGCACACAGAAGGTGCTCTGTGGGTGTGGAAATAATTGTATGTTCCCACACTCACCGAGATGGTGCCATCTCTCCTCCAGCTCAGGACTAGCTGCAGTTAAAAGTAGCAATTAAAATATGTAAGAATGTGAGAAAACGGTTCTGCAGATTTGATGTTCCATCGTTTCAGTGGTATTTAGACCTGACTTCTTCATAGACGTGCGGTAGGAAGTTTGTTTGAGGAGAAAAAAATGAAAGATAGACCACAGGAATGTGTTTCATTCACAGTGTAGATCAAGAATCTGATCTGTTCAGGGCAGCATATGAGAATAAATCCCTAGAGTCAATACTTCTTTGGAGATGTCCCAGCTATTTACTGTCACCTACCTACTAACACGGGAAAATCAGGCCCATGTCCTGAAAGTAAAAGGTTTGGTCCTCAGCATGTGGGAATGGAAATCACTTTTGCTGGCTTGAGGTTTCTGCAAGGCCATGACCTCTTGCCAATCATTACCTTGCAAACGTTTGATGAGCTGATGGCTGCTGAGCAGCCCAGTCTCTGCGAATGACCTGGCATGTAGCCTATGGCAGGATGGTGACTGGGTGAGGGTCCAAACACCTTGAGGCTGCTGGTGGCTGTAACTCAGCTGGTCCTTTTTATGGGTGAGCTGCAGGAACCTAAACTCAACACTGATGACAGTGTCAGTTTGCATTAGATACCCATGAAAGTAATTTTATCAGGGACTTCAGGGTCATATAACGCCCCAGCTACCGTGCCAGGTCAGGACATTTTTTAGATTAAATGTAAGTATCCAAAATGCACTGTGCAATTGTCCCTTGTCTCCTTGTCTACATTCTTGTCATGACTTGGAACAAGATGTCTACAGTAATACATTGAACATTTATGTTAAAATCCTGGTTGTGTAGTACCACAAGTGAACAAGCAAGACTAGGGAATAGATAAGATTTGGTTAATTAGTGCGTGCAAATCATATAACTTATGAGATACAAAATAACAACTTAGACTCAAAAGCTCTATTACTGCTATCACCAAGACCCTGGACTTCCCAAGGCTAAAACTAACCTGTTTTGCAGCACCAAGTTTTTAATGAGGACTGGGAGCATATTGCAGTTGTAGTTAAGGGCAGGAGGAGCTCTGTCACTGAGAGGAGCTCCCCTTTCCTTGTCACATCACTGGTGTAAAACTATCTCACACAAGACAAGCAGATACACCTAATTTGTTATCTGCAGTTAGAGTTAATTTGCTGTCTGCACTTTTGGAAAGTCCCAACTTATTTTTCTTTTCTGACATGTCTGACATTTTTCGTGCTATTCTGTTTCCTGTTCGTGTTACTTAGCCTAATTTAAGTCAAGATGCAGCCTACACTTTTGGCAGTTATAACACGTCTACGTTTATGAGCATCTGTCCTATATATTTAATTTACATTTAACCTACCCTACTTTAAGGCTTAAAGTGTAAAGGTCATAGTCATTACCTACAGCAAGCCAATTTATAGGTGGTGTGGACAATTGGGGAGTTTATGCCTCAGG
>VZTV01102662.1:6050-47820 GCA_013400875.1 Anhinga rufa
GCCCGCCTGCAGCCGCTTCCCCTCGCCCCCCGGCTCCACCCGCGGCGGTCTGCCTTCTGCTCCGCCGCCTCTTGCCCCTTCCGGCTGCCCGTGTCCAGCGTTGGGGGGTTTTGCATGGAGGGGCTATTTTTTGTTGTAAGAAACCTTGTTTTTTTCTAGCGCGTCACCCTTGGGTAGCAAGCTGCCCAGCGTCTGGCGGAGGCGACGGGTAAGCCCCTCAACTACGGTAATCCTCCTGGGCGCGCTAACGACAGGCTGCGGGTTACGGAGGAGCTCCGTGGGTGACGGATCTGTAGCGCGGCACACGGACCCTCCGCTCCGCTCCTGGTCTCGCTGCCGTACCTTCTCACGGCACTCGTAAACCCAAACCCCCGCTGCGTTACGGTGAAGTGGCCCTTTTGCGTCCGAGGCGGATTTTTTTTGTTTTCATCGTCTTGCTGCGTGGCTCGCACTCCTGAGGGGTGTTCCCGTCCGTGACCCGCGGACCCAGCGCGTCGGGTTGTCCGGCTGCCGCTTTGCTTCGCCCCCTCACGCCATCTCTTGTGCGCCTTAGCCGAGGGGCTGATTTGCCTTTCGTTGTCAACTTTTTAACGTGCTCTTAGGTGGTGTTTCTTTTTTGTGTGCCTTCACGCTGCTGGCCGTGCAAAAGGAAGTGCCAGGGCAAACCCTGGCATTTTTGAAGGAGTGCCTGTGAAGCGCTGGCTGAAGTTATTTGCAACTAGTTACACTGTGGTTGCCGGGAGTGTTTCCCTCCACAGTACCGGCTTGTTTATGAAGCTCCGTTTTCCCCTTCATTCCCTGATTTCTCCTCTGTTGAATTGATACAGGCGTAGGACAGCATGGTGAATTGCATCTAAATATAACTTTCTTCCCCCCTCTTCTTTTTTCTTTAAATACCCAAACTTGGGCTAGGTTCCTGGTCTGTTTCAAGTGCGTGAGCCCACAAAGGGTGGAATGTATTTGCAGCAAAGTGCGTTTATGGTAGTAGTAGAATGAATGTGGATATATCCACATATTTTTTTTTTTTTTTATAGAGACATGAACTTGCTTTAGTCACTGAACTGAGTAGGAGCCCTGTAGCTGCTGTTAGCGTGGTGCTCACTGGTAGGTAATTAATATATCCTGCTTCTCGGCAGGTCTTGTACGTGTGGGCTGGGGGCTGTGCTTACCACAGCTATGTGGTGCCTGGTTGGTTTGGTGCTTGGTTGGTAAGCCTGCAGAATACCGTGTAGATACACACAAAGGCTGTCTGTTCAGTTAGCTGAACTCACAGCTGCTGGCAGACCAGTTAACTTCTGGTTGAGGCTGGTTGTTTCTGTGTGTGCGTTGGAGATGAATTACAGGCACCCTTTGAGTTGTAAGCATAGGGAGGGTAAGCCCAAAAAGAAGTCAACATTGCAATTCATTGTGATTTGGAAATTCTACATGGGCAATCTGATACCTCATCTGCAGTTAGTAAATGTTAGAAGATACCAGCATAAGCTCATTCTAATGTAGTGGGAAAGGTTGCTTAGAGTATGCAGCCTTCTTCCCTGCCCTTTATTCCCCTCTGCTAGATTCCTTTGTTATCTGAAACTAATCTTTTTGTCTGTATTTTTTGTGCATCGGTTTTGCCCATCCTTCCATTTTGGTGTAGTCAGTGCTTGCAGCTGAATTCCTGCCTACCTGCAGAGCCACCTGACAAATCCACCTGTATAATCATAATTTTTTTTTGTGCAAGGACACCACAATGCATTAGAGTGCAGAAATAAATGAATGCATGTTAACTTAAAACTGAGAGAGCATCTGTGTTACTTGCACACTGAAACCTTTAAGTGTAGTGGAAAAAGGCAAGACTAAGGTCCAAGATGAACGTACAGATGATTTCAGACATTTTTTACGTGCTACCTGCCAAAAGTGTAACGTTGAGAGAAGTGCTTGAAGATACCATTTTCACATTGACATCCCATCTAATTACTGTCAAATAATGAAAATTTTTGTGTTCTTTGCAATGTTCTGTTTCTGAGTTCTTTTGGTTTTATGGATCCCCAGCGCTTGATCCTGCTGTTCCAGGTTTCATTTCTTCTTTTGTCATGTCCTTGTTCTTGTTGCCAGTGTAGCAGAATTTAATCTGTTGTCACGGCTGGTCAGTATTCTTTAGACAGCAGTGAAACGGATTGTCCTGATACCTCTTTTGCTGCTACCTTAGCTGTCAGTAAATTCTTCAAAGCCATGACATAAAAAATATTTTCAAATTAAATCTATAAATGGGTAATTAGAAAACATACATATTTTCCCATATGTGTTACTACTTCATGTGGTGTTCAGCAGAACTATGTATTCTCCTGTGGCATTGTATATGACATACTTCGCAACTCTGATCTTGTCTCCTCCTAGACCTCTTCTTTAGACTAAACAACCCCAGTGCCTTTAATCTTTCCTTATAGAATGTGTTTTCAGACATCTGATCATTCTCATTGCTGTCTTGTGGACACTTTCCAGCTGGTCACATCTGTCTTGAAGCATGACATCAAAAAACAGGATGCCATACTCAGATTTAAGCCTTGCCAGAGCTGACTAGAACAGAAAGATTATTTCAGAGGTCTCTCAAGCGGTGTTACTGTTTACATAGCCCAAATGTAAACTGGGCTCTTCTACAGTTTGTGGTCCCTTACGAGTTTTATGTCTTTTTTTGGAGAACGATATGAACATTTCTACCAAAAAGAGCTGGGTTTGTCTCCCCAGCTCAGTGAAGGAAACTTAATGCTGTCACTTAGAGTAGGGCTCCTTCTTTTATGTACAGAAATTAAATAGTAGAACTGAAAGCTTAATAACTTGTCTTCTGAGTTTCACATCTGAAAGAGTTAATTCCTGGAGGCGAGTGGGGAAGAGAGCGTCAGGGTAGGAAGTGAAGGTACATTACTTTTTTTTTATTATTTTTTTTTTGCTAGCTTTACTTCATCCTAATGTTCCGTAAACTTCACCTTAAAAAAAAAATTACAAAATAACTAAAGAAAAGCAGTCTCTCATTTCATGTAAGCAGGAACAAATGATAGTTTACAAGATTATAGCCATCAGTTACTAAAGTATTTTTGATGTCTTACTCTGAGATCTTAGACACATGAGAATTAAACATGGCGTGAATCTTGTGTGGGAAGTACTTTGCTTCTGGAACATTAGTGCAAACACCTGAAACTCAAATGAATTCAAGCAGATTATTTGCCTATGCTCTTGTGAGGCGAGTGGCTAACTGCTGACAGAAGCAGGCAGGATGGGATTGCATGGTGAAGGGCACTCAAGGCAAACACTACATAGAGGACAGCTCACTGCTTTCCTAACATGACATGAGGGTTTAGTTTTTTAAGGATTATTCTGTATTCTCTTTAGAACTCCTCTTGTCAGAAAGAGTGTTTGCCAGACTGTCAAGGGAGCAGTTGAGACTGGGCAACAGAATGTTTTCTGTTGTAATCTGGCTGATTCTACAGTCTGTGGGTAGTCAATACCAGACTGGAGTTATGGGGAAAGGGATAAATGCAAAAATCCCCAGGATCTTCCCATTTTCCTTTCTGTTCTGTTTCTGTCTTCTCTACACTAGTCTTCCTTTTGGAAAAAAAAAAAGAGACTGTGAACAGGAAACATGCTGTATGAGGTCTATTGAGGCGAATGGTGCCAAATTTGCAGTCATTGGCTGCATTAGTTTCTCTCATTCAAAATATTTTACAGTCTTCAGTCCAGCATGGGATATGCTATTTTTTTTGATGGTGGATTCCAAATCTTAGCCAGTGTTTTACAGAGCAGGTGAGAGCTCACTTGGATAAATCTTGTTTCTCAAAAAGAGGTTGAAGGCAAGCTACGTATTTCTTGCCTCCATCAGTAATCTCAAGAATCTGAAGGTTAAATTGTGTGTCTTGGAGTTGTCTGTCTCTCTGTCTCTGTTAGCTGACCTAGTGAAGGAGCTTATGTTTCTACAAACCTTGTCACACTGACTGGGAATATGCATTGCTTACCAGAGCAGAGTAGCAAGCCAGGGATGATCAGTAGTCTTTCAGTGAGAATAATTCTTTGTCATATAGCACAGCTGTCTTGGTCTAAAATGGATCCAAAAGCTTCTGAACCTGCCAGTGTCCTCTGAATTACCATAGTGAGTTGTCTTCATTGTTTTGGATGCTTTAAAAAAAACCTCAAACGAAATCACTCAAAAAAAAGGGGGGGGGAAATATGGTCTTTTGTCCTCAAATAATTTCAGTTCTTGGTCTGTAAATTAAATTTTCAGCACTGAAGTGACTATCAGAGTTGATAAGAGTTGATCCTGTGTTGAAAAGATGATGAGCAACATGGACAGGATTTCTTGTGAAAAATGTCCACTGACCTTTGAAGTTGATCATTCTGCATTTTTTCCTGCTCTTTAGTTGATGTGTTTCATATATGAAAAAAGATACTTCACTGCACAGAGTGAGAAGTATAAAAGCTTCAGTGTTGCTTCTAACTCCTCACCTCAATCTGCCTTCTTGCTGTTTATGTTACTATCTGTTGTGGCTTCAGGAGGACTGTGTGGTGGGTATTAATAACTGGGAAGCTAAGATTTGGTCATGAAAGTACTCAGAGCAAGGTGAAGAGGGTGTTAAAGTATTGCTCCAAAAGCTGCTCTTTCATGTATTTGTCCTTAACCATATGTCCACTAGAGAGCTACAGTACCCCCAGCATTACAGATTGTCTGTCAGATCTTCACCTCAACAAAACTGTGGTGTAATTTGGAGGAGCAGTGGAAATCAAAATGCTTTGGGTTAAAGTAAGCAAAGAACATGTGAAGTGATGGCAGTGTTCACATGTGCATCCATTTATGATGGAGATGGTGGTAGTTCTATCAAAATGTCACTGTAACCTAACTAGTAGTAATGTTTTTGTTACCTTCCTCTTTCCTCTCCTGCTTGTCCTCATGAAGTACTAACCATGGGACATGCTTGGACTGTGTGGAAGATAGCATAGATAAAATTTTCTAATAGTTTCATACTTTCTTGTCTCTGACAGTGATGGATCATTCCCTGTTGTAGCACACCCAGAATGTTACAGCTACCTAAATGGCCTAATTGCTAGAGCATGATCCTTAGATCACACTAACGAATAGTAATGCAGTCATAAAACGTATACTTCTCAGGGTTAAAATTATTGCAGTGGGATTAAATAAACACTCATCTAGCCTAGAGCAGCCACAAAACTGTTCTTGTGTCACGTGAGCCAGAGAAACAGCATTGCTTTTTTTTAGTGTGAAAAAATTTGTCTCCTACTTTAAACTTTCTGTGTGTAGGATAGACCTTTAAGGTGCATGCTGATATGCACCCTTATTATCTTGGAAATATACTGAGACAAGGAGAGACACATGGTTGACGGCTTTATCTAATACAGCTGTGTGCTCTTGCCTGAGGGTTTAGATTAACTGTACAAGAGTAATGCTTGCAGCTCTTTGGAGCTTCTTTTCAGTACATTTGGTGGGTATAAATAAGCCTATAACTAGAGCATCTCCCTTCTCACTTGGAATAAGCGAGAGCTGAAGAAGCAGATTCATACATGGAGTTGCATATCTGTGTTCATCTGCCAGAACTATTTAGATAGTTAAAATCCTTCTGGAAAGCGGTGGGTGAAGACCCAATAATTCTTCAAACCAAAATTTGAATGCATTTGCAAAAATGGCTGAGTGGGCCTTTTCCACCCTTTTAGGTTTTACAGGCAGGAGTCCTGAGGCTAATCTTCAGGATCCCTTAGTATCTGTATGTTCAACTGTGAAATAAAATGTAGAGAAACATCTTCTCTAAAAAGCTGCAGCTCTGTAGAAGGATGACAGCCTAAGTCCAGCATAGTCCCCTGCCTTTGAGAGCATTTTGGCTAGATGTAAGCTGCTTTGAACTGAATGTCAGTAAACATAACAAATGTGGTGCTACTCTTGTACTGTGAGGAAGCTCCATATGATGGGGCTGCTCTGTTGGCAGTAACAGCTTGTGTAAAGTTGAATTTACAAAAAGGGATAAAAGCGTTCTAAGTCTTGAGGCATAAAATATGAGCACTCTGAAGTGCAGTGCAAATGAGAAGATCCTCGAGCTAGCAGGGTAGCAGCTAGATAGCCTTTTACTGCAACAATCCATGTGACAGGGTAACTTTCCTCTTGGTTTTGTTGCATATTACGCACTTTGTCCACCTACCCCCAAAGCTCAACTGTGATCTCAAAGACTGACATGCTGAAGCATTAATACATATCAATTACTTGGTTTCTGATCTTGCTATTGGGGTTACCTAGAGCAGGCAAACATTAACCAGCAATGCTCTCTGCAAAAGACATATGAGAAGAAGGTATTTACCCTTATTTTAGAGGCAAAAATCTGAAATGCAGTATTTGGGGGCTTATGAAAAGGGATGTGTTACTAATCTTCTGAGATTCAGTGTGAACAAAGTCCTTAAAGTTTTCTATTCTTCCCTAGGGAGAATTCCTCTGACACCAGGCTGAAGGTTTTCTCTTATGCCCAATACAGCGAATTGTTCTTAATGCCCGTTATTAAGAACTTCAGTGAGGCAGGCTCTGCCTGTTCTGCTGCTGGGTTTGGAAATGACCTGTGCAGGCTCTGAATTGAGAGAAATACTAGTCTCTTTAATAGCTTGATAAGTGAAAGAGGAAAGGGTGAAGAACAAATATTATTTTAGGTTTTTTTTGTTTGTTTTGTTTTTGTACGGTACCAAGCACAATGGCATTCTAGCTTGCATTGGGAGCTTCTCAGTGCTATGGTACCGCAAGCAGTACTGTGCTTGCTATTGCTAAGCCCCTTAGAAACAAGTGATGTGTGCTTCAAATACTCTGTAGTCCAACCCCCCAAAATTTTTATAACTTATTGCTTCAGCTGTCAGATTTGTGTTTTTTCAGCTCTTCTCTTGCAGCTGTGGAGCTTTAAAATTATTTTTGAAACAATGTTTTAATAGCTGGGTGGTATTGGGTTTTAAGATGTATGACTGATGAGAGACTTGACATTAAATCATGAAATGCTGGTAGCTCTTTGTGCCATGATAAAGGGGAAGGAAAAAAGATGCAGGTACTTGAGGACAAGCTAGTTGAAAACGTGGGGAAATGGTGGCAAACAAACTCTGCTTTGAAATCAGACTAGGAACCTGTCTTAGCTTTTGGTTTACTGAGCCCAAGTAAAGTTTTACTTATCCCTTCCTAACTGAATGGGGTGCTCTCATCAAAATTCCCAGCTGAAAGACTGCCCTGCTCCAGCTAGGGAGCAGTGGGATAAATACCATGGCTTCCTGTACAAATGTAACTAAGCTGATGAATTTGCATAATTCAGAGGTAAATTACAAGTATGTCAAGGGTTAAAGCTGAAGTGTTCTGCTGTATGAATAGCCTGGTAGCCCTTGCCATATGTTTCTTTACTGAGTGCCTCTACATTACAAGTGGGAACCAGGGATGAATGCAGTACCTCTTCTCTTTCTTAACCTTTCTGACCAAATCTGGAAGTGACTTTCAGGAGAAGCAAAAAAAGAAAGAAGCCATGTATAAGCTACAAAACCCTCTTCCAAAATAATTAAGTGTGGATGAAAATGATTGATTATAGAATGGCAACCTGTATAGCCAAGAAAGATTAAATCCCTGATGCCTGGCAGAGAATGATTGTATTAGACACATTTTGCAATGTTTTATTTTAACAATGGTATGTATCTCAATATATCCTTTTTATTTTTATTTATTTATTTTTAATTCCTAGAGGGTAGTGCTTATATACTGAGTGACAAACTTCCTTTGTGATGCTGTGCTGCTATACTAGTGGGACTATATAGTTAATTGCACCTGGACTATTAATGATCCCATTGTTTTTAATAGCCTTAAAATCCTGAGGAAGGGAGCTGTGGGTGAATGGAGCAGATGAACTACTGCACTAAACTGCTAATTTGATTTTCATTGTTACCTCAGGAAACTTTTACTAGAATGTAATAATGCTGTAGCTGTGGCTCAGTGGATGCTTTCATTGTAATGCTGTTATTCAGGCCATATAAGAAAAACGTCTCGGATGTCTTTCATGCTGTGTTTCAGGTTTTGTGCATAGTACATGACAGGGAAGGGCAGGGCAAAATGTGCCTGATATTTTGTTCTGAGCTGGCTAACAGGATATATTGTTTACAGAAAGTCACAGGGAAAACCTTTAGCTCAGTTGGGTCTTCATATTTTTGATAAGTAGATGGGCTGATGTTAACCTTCTGGATGTGTTTTAACCTGTGTGGTTATCAGTGGTTCCTTCCCCTTCCCATTTGTTCACATACTGGTGGTGTTAACACATTTACCACTGGAAGACATGTTCCAAAGTTAAAGATGCCATTGATTTTCTTGAAGCAACTCTGCAGCAAGCAGAGTACTGCATATTGAATTCGCTGTGCATACTTCTAGAAAATGTAGGTCTAAATTAGAGACTGAAACAGCAAGGAGGTAAACTTGGGCGTATCACTTATGGTCATTGCAGAGCAGTGACAGTTACTGACTTTCTTGACTTTCATTGAGTTTGCTGAATTGCAGACCATGTCTTGGAATTGTAGCACGGGCTCAGGGTTGCACTGAATTCTGCTGAGAGAGCGTATATACACTCACACTGTGTACCTGTTAAGGTAGGTAGTTGCATAGCATCTCGTCTTCTCAGAAGGAAGACATGAGCTTAAACAATATCAATAGTCATTTACAATACTATCATTCTATGCTGAGTATTACCTTCCCTCCTGGCACCTGTTCTTGTGGTCTCCCCTGCTTTGCTTTCATCCAAACTCAACATGCTTAGTTTTAAATTCTCATGAGAGGTAATAACTAGTGGCTGAAAACTGAAGCAACTGAAACATTAAGGGTTACATTCAGACAGCAGTGGCCCTACATTTAAAGTAGGAGAGTTACAGGTAGTGTAAGGGTGTGAAAGGAGGAGGAGGAGAGAGGTTTGGTTAAGGTATAAAGATGTGCACTAGGGTAAAACCTTCTCCGTAATGTTCAATAACCTTTACGCTTCTAAGTATGTTACTATTAGCATTTGTTAACAGGGCCATTAGACAGAAAATGAAGGAAGAAGTATGTTAAAATGTCAAAACTTAAAGCCACACCATCTGGCGCTTTAGGTTTGAGCTTGTTTGAGGGTGAGGAAAAGAAATACATCTGAACTTTGGTATGTTGGTAACCACTCAAATGGCTGGGAGGTGCAAGCTCTGCTGTTACAGCCCTGCTTTACCTCACTTGCATGCTACCTAAGAGGGCAGCTATGCCAGGGACTGTGGCATTGTACTTTGTGCACCACAGAGGAACAGCCTCACAGGTATATGCGCCCTTACAAGCAGGTAGAGACAGGTTTTATAGCTGTAGGAGCTAAAGCACTTTCATTCCAGGTCTGCTTTCCCAATATGACGCTCATAAGTAGTGTCTTTTGGCATAGTAATTAAATTAAGAAAAAAGTAAATTGCAGAAACTGCAGATGACACATGTAGATATATTAAATCATAGATCTGTCACTGGAAAACAAAGACTGAATTGGAATTAGCAAACTAAACATCTCTGAGGACCTGGGCTCTGATCCAGTACAAGTTGGGAACATTTTTCAACGTAAGTGTGTGCTAGTGTCTTGCCTGTGGCTAGTTGCAGTTACTGAAATCTTGCATGCTTTTTGAATTTTTTTAAAACAAACAAAACCCCCTGCTATTCTTATAAACAAATTACTTTAATGCTAGTGATCTACCTGTAATTACATGAATGACGTTCCTCTAATTCTTTCCATATGGGAGCTGTAATAGATTGTGTTGCAGAAAAGTTATTTTGACACTAAAACTTCTTGTGTGCAGCTTCTGGAAAAAGGATCCCAGAGTTGCTGGATGATGAGCCTGATACGAAGAAAGACTTTTCACAGAAATCTTGTTCCTACAAAATGAACAAGGCATCAGAAAGAGCCTTACCTACGTAAACAAGTAACACAATGCGAGGGGAATAGATTGTGGGGTGAAGTGGCTGGTGTTGAGGACAGTGTTTGAATTGTATGTATTTTGGGGGAACTGACTTCAGACCAGCTCTAGTCCAATCCCAAGGGGCGATGACTTGGTATACTCCAGTTGAACAGTAGCTGGGTATGCTTCAGGGCTTGTCAGAAGGGTGGTAGGGGCCTTGCTGGCTTCGGCAGTGATGGTATTGCCCACAGATCAGCCCAGTTTAGCCACCTGAAGTTCTGGGTTGGTGCCTGGCCAGGTTTTTCTAGTATGTGTTGAGCTTCATGCTGCTGTTGATTCATGAAGTGCTTTTTCTGGATAAGATTAAGTTGAGTGTGTCTGCAAGAGCTGCAGTTGCAGCTTTGGTTCTACTGTAAACATAATAATTTCCATTGAAATTTCTGGCTGGGTGTGGTATTTTTCATTAGTCATTAATCCCTCTGTCCTCATTGATTATTGCTGAGGTAATGTGTTTTCATGAGAGAATTAACAGGTGGTTGGTGTGTTAATCCTTTCTGTTTAGATTTGAGTTTGGTAATCCACCTCCTAGATGTCTTGCCTGTCTAAGGCTGTGATTTCTGTCTGCCTTGATTTTTTTTTTTTTTTAATAGGAACTTTCTTCCTATGTGCAGTTACTCCTTGGCAGCTTCTGTCCTATGTTTAGGTATAGTTGCTTCTAGGAGATAAAGCAATACCATTGCACCTGATTTTAATCCTTAAAGATGTCATATGTACATAAATAACCATGGAAAAAATACATAGTCTTCCCTATATTTTAGCAGGTGTGGACAAGTAGAATGGCTTGGCCTGTTTTTGTCTCTGATGGTACTGCTAACAGATGCCTCCTGCAGTTTGCTATTGGTAACTGTGCAATGTCTGTACTTGTTCAGATAGCATCCAGATAAAGCTGCCTAAATACACCTGTGGGCAAAAGACATTCCCATAACAATAGATATTTTTTTACTCTAAATATAAAGCTAGGTCCAAAGGTTTAAGGACTCCACTGAAACTACACAGTGCATGCATGTAGGTCTTCAGTGGGTTAATGATACTTGTGTACCAGGAACCTTCAGAAGAAGCTCCTTGAATTTGTTTTTGATATTTTGGAGCATATATTGACAGAAGTTGTAAGTAAAAATGTATAGCTGTATTAATTTCCCTTAATGTTACAAAAATTATGACTCTTCACTTCTGCAAGATTTTTATAAGCATAAACAAACACATTTTTTAAGATCCAAATAACATAAGTGTAGGGAATTAACTTTGAAGGCTTCTTCTTAGAGGCATAGCACTTAAAACAATTCTGGTGATTGCATTTGCAGGTCATGTGGTAGAATGCCTTCTGAAGTCTCCAAGAGGTGTCCTGTATGTTGCTGATGACTTCAGTGCAGCTTCTCTGTGTTTGGAGTTGTAGCACAGCACTACACAACTAGCCACTAAAGCACTTGGAGAGCTTTTATAATCAGACTTTATCAAAACTATCATTGTCTGTTTTACTGTATTGTACTTATCATGCATTGCTTGAGTGCTCTTACCCAGTGGTGATTACCCTTTAAGTGTTTTTATGTGGATGTGCAGACATGAAATGTAAGCCCATGTAAAATGTCATGAGGCAAAACCCAGCACTGGACATAGATAATACAGCTGACTTAAGCCTTCATTGCTTGGTTCTTGGTTACACATAGATGTAATGCTGGTGGTTTTGAGGTTTTGTGGAATCTAGCTGGAGTTGTCAAAAGAAATAAAGTTCTATTTTTCCTCTCTGCTTCCCTGGCCTGCACCCTTAGTGACTGAAGGGTGGCTTTGCAGAGTCCAGTCTTGATGGCTGCAGGCCCAATTTGCTGAGAACATCTATAAACAAAAATAAAAATCTGTTTCACTTTGCAAAACAGTGAACTGTCTGCCTTCCTTGGCTCTCTAAAGCTGGAATCCAGGTTTGGGGCTTATGAACGCCTGTGTAAATCCATTGTATGTGGTGTGGTTCAGTAAGTGTGTCTTTTCTCAGTGAAGTCCTTCTCAGATGCTCTTGTTTCCTTTCAGCAAGTACAGTTGTACTGGGTACAGGTGGCCAGGCGCTGGCAGCGGGGAGCTGCAGGGGGCATCCTCTGTGAGGAGAGGCTGGGGCTGCCCTGTGCCAGACACAGTGGGCCCACTGCAGGGCACAGTGAGCCCCTCAGCCAAGATGGTGGCACCTTGGGGAAAGTGTATTTAAGTCAGGGCAAAATGCTGGATGGCAATGATGAATGTAGAGGAAAAAAAGTGTGAGAAACAGCCTGGTGAACAACAAGGTGGGAGAAAGAGAGGGAGAGAAGAGCAGAGATTCTCCTGGACGACCCCGTGCCGGAGCAGATATACACCCTGCAGCCTGTGGAGGACCCCATGCTGGAGCAGATATACACCCTGCAGCTTGTGGAGGACCCTGTGCCGGAGCAGGTGGATATTTGCTGAAGGAAGCTGCAGTCCAGGGAGAGCCTGTGCCTGAGCAAGTTTATCCTGAAGGGCTGCAGCATGAGGAGGGGATCCAGGCTGGAGCAGTTTGTGAAAGACTGTGCCCTGTGAGAAGGACCCACACAGGAGCAGGGGAAAAGTGTGAGGAGGAAGGAGTGGCAGAGAGGAGCTGTTACGGTCTGACTCCAATCTCTGTTCCCTACGCCCTGGCGCTGCTCAGGGGGGAAGAGGTTGGAGTTGGGAATGAAGGACTGAAATTGAGCTTGGGAAAAGGGAAGGGGTGCTTTTAATTAGTCTTTGTTTCTCACTAGTCAGATCTATTTTAATTGGCAATAAATTAAATTAATTTTCCCCAAGCTGAGCCTGTTTTACCTGTGATAGTGATTAGTAAGGGATCTTTATCTTGATCCACAAGCTTTTCCATCTTATTTTCTCCCCTGTCCTGTTGAGGAAGAGGAATGAGAGAGTGGCTGGGCGTGTGGCTAGCAGCTGGTCAAGGCCACCACAGTCCTTAATTCATGTGTATAATGCATTTTAAAAGCTTTATAAAAGGAAATTGTTTGAAAAATATGTGTTTAGGTACATGTATCATATACAAATATATATATATGTGTATAAAAATCCATGCACTTTTAGCTGACACAGGTTGGCAGCTGGAACTCTGCTCAGCTTGCAAGTGATTTTTTTTTTTCTTTCCTGAATACATCTCTATAAGCTCATGCTGGATTTACAGTTAAATGCATTTAACACTTCAAACATCACCTTTAGTAACTGATGCTGGGCTCTTGGCTTCTCAGCTATAAGCTTGCTTTTTCTCTAAATATGCCTGGTGCTCATGCCATGTAGTACTGCCTAGAAATTAATTTAAACTCATAGTAATATCTGCATACCTTATGAACAGTTAAGGTGAAACAAGGCATTGACTTGTCTGCCAAACTGTTAGAAGTGGCTGTTGATGTTCTTTCCAAATGAGCCCAGCTCTTCCATTGGAATATGGAATGGGTCTGTAAGTGTTTGGTTATTTGCAAAACATATGGAATCATGTTGCTACTCCTTTAGAGAAGACCTATGCAGGATTTCTTTATGCAACAGTGTTTTTAGAAGTTCACTTAAGTTATGCATAAATTGTTTTTATAGCTTTTTCCCCTGCCCTGAAGTCCCTGAAAAAAAAAATAAATATATATATATATAGGGAAGTCGGTACTGCTGCTGCTGAGGACTGTAGAACTAAACACTGGTGGTTTCAGGTGTGGAGCTTTAACAGCTATCCCTGTAGTGCTACAGGGTATGTATATCTGTCAGTTGTCATCTCATAAGAAGAAAAAAATCTGCCATTTGAAAACTGGTAAGTGTAAACAGCAACACTGATACTGATTTCATAATATAAAGAGTTACCTTTGAACTGTGTGTGTCTCCAAAGTGGACTTACTGTGTGGAAAGGTAAGAGTGATTTTATTTAGGGAGAAGATAATAAGTCTAAGAGAAGAAAAAATAAGTCTATGGATAAGATGAAATACTTAAATTAAAACAGAGCTTGAAAAACTTGGATTATCTGACTTGATCTACTCTCCCAGTTAGTACTGCAGCCTCACTGCTGCCTGTTTGTTCATCTAGACAGAGGTATAACTTCTTTTTTTTACTACGAGGGGACAAGATTAGGTTAGTAAATGGAGTCTGTTGAGAAGTCTGTAAGAATCAGTGTTTTCAGTGTACCCTTTTATTTCAACAAATATTTTTGTAAAAATATGTGGAATTTGTCAAAGGTGGATGTTGTAAGTAACTTTAGAGTAGGAGTATGTGACATGGGAATGTAGCACTAATTGAAATATTTTTTCTTACAGTATTTTTAGCTTTATGAAGAAAGACTGACAAGAAAAAGCCTTTATTAAGGTAAAAGTTGAGGGTTTGTCTGTTCTGACTCGATTCATTGGTCTCCTAATTGCCAAGGCTTTAAAACCTTTTTGGTCATCTTAAATCAATCAGTCTCTTTAATGACTAGTTTTGTGTGAGTTTAGGATTTGAGTTGCATGGAGGCTGGAATCATGCTTTTATTTTATATGAGAGATTGAAAATTCCAGGACTAATTGGATTAAGGTATTTTTTCCCTGAAAAGGTGTGGTCTCAGGAAAGGCACAAGAAACCCATTGCTTTTTCTATTGTTCACTTGATTATAAAATGGGCTGTCTGCACAAGAGCAGGGGGAGGTTTGAAGATTATTGCATTGGTAAGCTAAGGGACCTGCAGTGTGGGGCTGGTGCTGAGGTTATCTGTGGTGGTGAAGCACACTGGCCTGAGGTTGTCCAGTTTGATGGCTCAATTCCACGTTCATGTAGCATGGTGAATATATGTGGCCATGCACCTGGAGTTGTGATTTGCTGCCTTCATTTTTTTACTCTGTGTGCTTGGCTTCAGCCTCGAGCGCTTACTAGCATGGCTGATTTATCAGCTATGTTATGGCCCTGGTATAGGTTTAAGACTGTACAGAATTAGTTTTATAGAGATGGCTTTTTTCTCCCCTGTATTTTTAGTTTTATTTTCCCCAAACTAGTTGTTGCTACTTTTCTCTGGTATGAGTGGTGGTTCTTGCCATAGTTCAGCTACCAATTGTGTTGCTTTAGAATATCATGTAAAGTCTTGTCTAAGCAATAAAATTATTGTAACGAGGCCTCTGTCTATTCCAGAGGGGTGTGTTAAGTTGGATGCTGAAGTTGTATGTCTTTGTGTAAAAGACATTGTACAGGAGAAGAGGTTTTGCAAGTAAAGTAAGAGGTAGCGTGACTACTTAGAGAGGGAAAAGAATAGCTGGCTTATTTGCATTAGCCTAACTTAATTATTTCCATGGGATGCTGCAACTGTATCTGCAATGTCAGTAGTGAGTTCTTACTTACATACCCGTAAAGCAGATCTCTGAGCAGAAGAAATACTGGAGCTAGCAGACATTTTGCTTTCGAACTGTTAAAGCTGTGTGTCTGTGTGGGTGTACCAGAGACCTGAAAAAAAACAAGGCATGGGAGTCTGAAGAGGGTTGTGGGTTTTGCTTGTTTTTTGGATTTGGCGGTTTTTTTTTTGTTAATTTTTGGAGCTATCTGGTGCACTGTGTAATTATTTTCTGGGACGTGAATTACCCTCTCTATTAGTCATGTCATCTGCTAAAGAGCTGCCATGCATACAAGTCTTTTCATAGTGGCATTATGCTTCTAGAGAGACCTTGTTCGTTCACCTGTAGTCTCACAGTCTGGACCAAAACACCTTTTCCTTTCTGTCTAGCAGTGGTTTTGTGGTATATAGACCATGGAGGAATTAATTAATTATCTATATTCACAGGGCTACAAGAGGATGATGGATTTTGAATGCAGGTCAGTCAAGTTTTAGTACTTATACAGATACTGAAATCTATGCTGCTCTTTTTTTCCTTTGACAACATATGCTTTCATTGAAAATAGGGCATAGGAGAGTATAGGAAACTACTGTTCAAAATTCACTGAGGACTGATAACTGTTTTTTTTCAGCTAATGCAGTTGAGGAAGGCTTCTGAGGAAGAATTAGTTGATACTAATGGCTAAATGGAACATCCAGATTTTTTAGCAGACTGGATGATGTAAACCATCTTGTTACTGTAAGGACATAGTGTTCTCGGGAGTAAGAATGGTAAGTATGGTAAAGAAGTGTGTGCCCCAGAAGTCCACTGCATGAATGGTGTTATGCTGACCTCAAATAGTGACATTTGTGGACTGCTCATGCAAGAACCTACTGAAGTAATCTTTGCTATTGCTTAGTACCAGTACTCTGGTACTACTGCTATTTTGGATTTCTGTTACTTCACAATTATTTAATATTATCACTGGTTTTTGACTGCAAGAGTTAAAAAAGGGAGAGGGAAAAATCTGTCCATTTCATGGGACCTAACTGCAGGAATTCCCAGAATTCTCTTGCAAGGACTGTTGGCTGGACATCCGTGCAGTGGCTTCAGGACTGTCACAAGAAATGGAAAGTAGTTGACACAGAATTTCATCTGTTCAAGCTGTTTCGAGGTGAAGAGACACTTTGGTTATTTGAGATACTGTGCATCTGTCAAGCTAATGGCTGAAGTGAAGATTTTTTCAGGAACTTCTCTTTTGCAAAGAGAATGCCTGTAAAAGAAGAGGAGGAAAAAAAAAAGCAACTTATAAAATTTCTGGGTCCTCAGATTGATTACCTTGCCAAATTTAGTCTCACTATTTGAGAAGGTATATTAATGCCCACTGACTGACTTTGAGCTTTTGCTTTTCTTCCTTGTATGTCTGTTCTCTGCTTGTTTTCCTTTAGTTGTCTTTATTCAGTATCCTCAGATTAAGACTCTCCCAGTATGTATGTTGCCTGAGGTTTAGGATGGTGGTACTTGTCTCCTTATATGCATGCTTAAGGGTTGTGTGTGGCTGTGTGTGGAATGCATGTTTCAGCATTGCTGTTTATCTAAAAAATGGTAAGTGTGCAAACTTCACAGCGAGGCCAAACTGCTATTTCTGCAAACTACTGCCATCTGTTCTACACCCAGTGCTAACCTGTTTTCATAAGGCACTTAGTGATGTACCTAAGCAGTTGAAACAGCTTCATATGCATTCACGTGCATGGCTGACTAATGCAACAGTGGTATTCCCGGAATAAAACTCTAATCCATCTGCTTCTGGTGAAATATGCAATGTTGTCTCTTGCCTCACCATGGACAAGAATTCTTAAATCAACATTTGAAGTTAAAAAGCCTTGGGACAGGTTCCTACCCTATCATTACCTGAGAGAGAACTGAGCCAAATTGCAGCGTTGTGGATTTGTCTCAATAATTGGACAGCTTTATCTGAGACATTGTGGTTCAGATTGTCTACCCCTTGGTGACATAACGATTGACAAGAAAATTGAAGATGGCACTATGTTTCCAGGGTGGACAGGTAGCTAGATTCAGAAAAGTGAAAGGAAAAAGGAATTCTTTAATCTCTTCTGTCTTTACCACAAACCTGTTGTGAATGCTGCTTAGAAATTCAAGTTCAGGTTTTGGAGGGCTTATGAATGCATGTGAAAATCCTGGAGCTTGGAAACATGATTGATCTCTGCATAGTATCCCACTCTCATTTTAAGATTTTGCAGTGTGTATCCTGCTAGACAAAACCACTGTAGTGGAGCCTCTCCCTGTACAGAGGAAGTTGAACTACGAACAGCGTGTTGTTAGCATACCCCCTGGCAGTAATGGTGATGGCCCAGCATGTCCAGGCTGTGACCAGTAATTATAGCCTTAGAGGTGATAAAGTCTCTGCTGGATATGCAATATCCCTGCATGTGTGTGTTGGAGAGGCGTGTGATAAACTTGCAGGAATCCAGGCCTGCATCCCACTGACTTCCAGGATAGCTTTCCAAATAAAGGCAGAAAATACGTTACATGTAGCCATCTATTGATGTTGTTCATCACAGCCTGCTACAGATAGACGTAGATTTCTGTTCACCTTTCAGGCTTCTAGCTGATTAGAGGTGCTGTGATCAGAAACTTCATTCAGCCTTGGTAACATCTAAGTTGAGATGCAAGGATTTCAAGTCTGAGTGGGAGCATCTTGACTGCATGCTTTATCGGGTACAGACAGATCATGCAAGTACAGGCATTAGGTCGGTATTGGATCAGTGAGGGAGAAACTGATTTTTAAATGCTCTAAGGCCTTTAAACTGCAAGATTGTAAACATGCATAGAAGTGGTTGCTGAGAAGACTTGGTCCCATGTGGCCCTTTGAAACAATTCATGCTGACAAGATTTTAAAGCCATAATTACTTTCCTTTTATATTGGGGGAGAGGAGGGTCAAGAAAGCATGGTTAGAATCCAATAATCTGGATTTTTCTAGACAAATGTTAGCAAAATAACTTCTTCAATATTTGTCTAGCTTAATTGGTGTGCCATAGAAAATGGTATGATTTGCTATTCTTAGTTTTCCCTGTCTGTTTTGATGATACACTACATTAGATTGCTATTAAATATTCTAAGCCATGGTACTTGTTGTCATATTGCATCTGCCTACAAGGAATTTGTTTGATCATTAAGTCACTGGGGGGGGTGGGGAAGATACAGCTCTGCACACTTCTTTTTTTGAAGTAAATAATTCTGAAGTTGAAGTGTTTCAAGGTATGCTGCTAGTGGCAGGCTTCTCAAATATAGCAGTGACAGCATTAAAATATTCTTTTAGAGCCATAAGAGCAGGCATCAGCAAGACTTCAATCTTGTGCCTTTAATTATCTGTTTAAGCCTTGAATTTCCACAAAAGTAAGAAACTCAGCATTTTTTGGCCTTTTTTTCCCTCTTGCAATGTTACATTGTTGCATATTATATAGCTATAAAGTTAAAACTTTATGAAAATGTTGCTAGGTACTTGAGGATAAGTTGCTTGCAAAAGATGATGAGTATTTTTGAGTAGGTTGTGGGCACTGAGGAATGGTTTGTCCAGAGTCTACAGTATATGCAGAATAATCCTGCAAGCAGTGTAACGTAATGGAAGTTAACTGGATTGCCTGCATGATGGATTACACTGTATGAACAAAGCCAGGAGGTCTGGGAGTTCATGTTAACAGTAAGTATTTAAACTATATTTTTAAGATGTGCAAATTTTGAGCTGCAACACTTGAAAATTGGCTTCTCTTCATCTGACAAGTTGAAGTTCATGCTTTGTTGGTCTCTCTGCAGCAGCATGTGACATCAGAAATGTCATGACCACTTTGTTAACACATTTATCTTCTTCAGTTAGAAAAAACGATGGATAATTCTAGTGCTGTGGCCACATAAATGAGCTCCCCTTCATGCTGATTAATGTCAAAAGGTAAATTGGTTATCCTGTTTCTCTTTGCATTGTATGTGAACTCTTAATGCTTTGTTAGCTATTACAATGTTGGAATTAATGATTAAATATGTGTTGCAGACATGGCCGATATTTGGTGTTAGGAAATGCTTGGTGTATGTTTTCTATAAACAAAGCCAAATCCACAAATAGAAAGCTATGTGTATTCAAAGTCAGATTTAGGAGACTGTTTCTCCGGTGTTGAATTAGCATGCAGATATATGTTGTGATTTTTTTTTTCTTCTTTCGATGATGATTTGTAATAATCATGCGTATTTGTCATTCTAATGATGGGAGGCTTAAGGAGAGAACACAATTAGAAAAACAACACTGCTGTTAAGAAAGAGAAACTTATTGATACTTCAGTATGGTAAGACTGAGTATCCAGGAACAAGCAGAAGAAACATCAAAACACCCAAATTTTTGTAAAGTAATGCAGCTTAGTTGTCCTAGTGACTTCTAATTTCTTTTCTTTAACCCAGTCTATTCCACAGACATCTCTGTGCTTCACTGGCCTGGTCACTGCTCCAAAGCAGTTAAACGTTATGTGCACGTGCATCTTTCTGTAGCCTGTTTATGAACGTACTGTAAGGTTAACCATTTAATTTTTAAGCAAGCTGCAGCTCTATCTTAACAAGCGTAGAGCTGTTTTAAATTGAGACATTCCAATGCCCTAAAAAATTAATGGTTACAAATACTGTAGAGAACTCTCACTTTCTAATCTAGTAGTAGTTAGGAACAGTAGACTTTAAAATTATATCCTCTTGGCCACTATCTAGGAGAAAATATGGTTGCAACACAGAAATAGAGAAAATTGCTGTGAATGCTTATATATTATGCTGCAGGGCAACACTGGATCAGAAACCTTACAGAAAGAAATCAAGCATAACATAAATCAAACATAACATGCCTAGGTAATATATAATATAGCTTTTCACCTAAGAATTGTATGTTATAAATAAGGTAAAGATGAATGCTAAACAAGTAATGTAGTCGCAACCCTTTTTGTGGGCCATGTTTGGTTTGTGGATTGGTTCTTTTTCTTCCAGTTTTCTTCCAATTTTTGAAGAATCACATGTAAAATAATAGTAGCAGAAAGCAAAATTTTTACAGAAGGTTTTGACCTGCACTGTCTTTGCTGCTGATCTGGTAGTGTAAATGGAAAATAAGCTCTCTGAGACCTCTTGGCTTTAAATTTACATAGTCCAACTTGTTTTGATTCTTCCACTCCCCCCAAGTGAATTTATAACAGCAGATGTTTAGCCTGGCTCTTTGTAATTGAGATATATTGTCCCACAAGCCTTGTGAGTTCTTACTGTAGTAAAAATCTATTGGCACTTGATTACAGCACTCATGAAAGTCTTTGTCAGAAAACTTGTTTTACTTCCACTTTTTAAAAAATTGAAGTTTTCACATCGTGAAACGCTTCAGTAAATTACTGTTTTTACTATAGCTTTTACAGGGCTTGCAGTCTGATCTATATTGAATTGTGGATTTAAGATTCTGCTTTAGGAACAGCATATCAACGTTGCTTTTTAGATAATTTTAGGATATTCCATTAACACAGTTGCATAAGTGGCTAAAGTAATGAGGAGTATCTGAATCTCTTGGCATAATGCTCATGTGGTTCACACTGCTGCTTACATTGATTATAATTTGCTGTATGTGTTCCATACAGACTGTGTCAAGTGTTATTTAACACCTGAAGCCATTCCTTTAGCATGTATCTTGCTCCTGAACTTAATTTTGTTCATTTTGCATACCGTGCTTCAGACTGGCCTGCGTTGGTGATCCAGGCTGCTGTGACACTGCACTCTCAGTGCTTTGGGTGCTTGTTACTGACAGCGCTTAACCATACATCTCTTCCTCCCTTGTTTTCAATAAGGAGGTGGGAAGAGGTGAGTGAGACTTGTGGAGCTATTAGATGTTTCCAGTTTTCATCTGCTTGGTTGTGCTTGGGATTATGCCGGTTGAATGGAATGTTCCTCTTCTCTCATGGAAAGATGTTGCTCTTGGAAGCAAGCCTGGTGCTTATTAGTGCATGTAATTTCTTGTCATAATGCTAAACCATAAATGACTTTATAAATGACTTTATGAGTGTGTCTTTCTGTCTGTATGTGTCTTTTTCCAAATGAATGCATACTAGTATCAAAGTTCTTCTAACCTGCAGTCCTTTTAAAAAGATAGTACTTTAAGCACTTTTCAGCTTGGTAATGAAGACTCAAAATAGTATTTATATGCATTAGATAAAAGTCACATACCACTGTCCACTTTAAGTCACTCAATCTTGTTTGCAAAATCGCAGAGCAGAAAAAACCTATTCCTGTGCCTGAGGATACTGTTGTCTTATTTTAGGAAAATAATTACTGCAATGACAGGTCAGATGCAGAAATTTATCTGCTGCATTGTGCTAAGGTGGTGTAGTTGTCACAAAGTTCTAACTCGCTCTCAGAGGTGATATTGCACACTTATTACATAAGTAGAAGGTTGGGCTTGAGCTTTTTTTGATGAAAGAAAGTGATCTCTTGATTTCTTTAATCATCTTTAGTAATAATAACACCCCCCTGCTCAAACCAGAAAATAGCAGATGTACAGTATAAAACCTGATTATTGAATTGTCATAACACTGGACCTCTGTTTAGATCAACAGTCCTGCTGTCTCAGGTTCAAAAAATCCAAATGTATAGTCATTGGGATTAATGAAAGAAAAAAACACAAGAAGACTCATTTTGATGGCAGGGATAATCAGAGGGAGAACGAACTGGCATTTTAATCCCTGTTGCCTCCAACTAAGACATTTGACAGTGTGGTCAAGTGATTTAAAGATTTCTTAACTACAAAATTTGCACACACACAAAAAAACTCCACCCAACCTTGGAAATGTTGAAGTAGGGAGGTTTTAGTTGGCTGAGTTTGCTAGAAGATGCAGTCTGTGAGGAGCACATGCTGTGAGCTTGTGGAGTTTCAGTTAGGAACATTGATATTGAATCTTGAATGTCCTTAAAGGAATGCTGCAGTAATTACTCATTGAATTGGAGTGGACTAAATGAAAAAGGAATGATATCTCCTGGCTATTATTTTGTATAGGCCCTGTTACACCGATGAAGCCTCCATGCTATGTTCTGGAGTCTTTTCCCAAACTGATCTGTTGAGAAATTAAGCTGAGATGTTTGCATTAGCAGATTCTTAATAATTCTGTTAATGAATATTTTTCTGATTCAGGAGAAAATCTCTTCTTCCAAAAAGCATCTAATGCACCTCTGTCCATGCAATAGACGAGCACTGAGGTTGTGTCTGGTAGGGTCACAGCAGGTCTGGTTCTGCATTGCTTTGCTTTGCTTGATTCAGACAGGAGACTGAACTCCCAGCATAGCCATCCCCCTATGCTGGGAGAAGGGGCTGTAACTGTTTCTGTGTGTTTGTAGCTGTTGCGTGTGCAGCATCCATCCAGTTGAGCGTTCACTAAGCCAGACAGAGGGACTTCACATAATCTGGTATTTTGAAGCATTTTGTGCAAGCCTTAAAGGCCCTTAAATGTGACATTCAATCTTAGTATAGTTTTTAACATGTAAACTATCAAATTATTCAGTAACTGGAAGTTTGTTGAAAAGATTGGACATCCTGGCAGGGCTGATTTAGTGGTTTGACCCTGGTTGGATGCCAGGTGCCCACCAAAGCCATCTGTCTCTCCCCCTCCTCAGGAGGACAGAGGGAGAGAAAATATGATGAAAGGCTCGTGGGTCGAGATAAGGACAGGGAGATCACTCAGCAATTACTGTCACAGGCAGAACAGAGTCAACTTGGGGAAATTAGTTTAATTAATTAACAATCAAATCAGAGTAAGGTAATGAAAAAAATAAAAACTAAATCTTAAAACACCTTCCCCCCACCCCTGCCTTCTTCTGAGGCTCAACTTTACTCACAATTCTCTCTACTTCCCCCCTGCCAGCAGCGCAGGGGGACGGGGAATGGGGGTTGTGGTCAGTTCATCACACCTCGTCTCTGCCGCTCCTTCCTCCTCAGGGGGAGGGCTCCTCACACTCTTCCCCTGCTCCAGCGTGGGGTCCCTCCCACGGGAGACAGTCCTCCACGGACATCTCCAATGTGGGTCCTTCCCACAGGCTACAGTTCTTCATGAACTGCTCCAGCGTGGGTCCCTTCCCCGGGGTGCAGTCCTTCAGGAACAGACTGCTCCAGCGTGGGTCCCCCACGGGGTCACAAGTGCTGCCAGCAAACCTGCTCCAGCGTGGGCTCCTCTCTCCCCATGGGTCCACGGGTCCTGCCAGGATCCTGCTCCACTGTGGGCTTCCCATGGAGTCACAGCCTCCTCCAGGCACCCACCTGCTGTGGCGTGGGGTCCTCCCCGGGCTGCAGATGAATATCTGCTCCACCGTGGACTTCCCTGGGCTGCAGGGGGACAGCCTGCCTCACCGTGGTCTTCACCACAGGCTGCAGGGCAATCTGCTCCAGCGCCTGGATCACCTCCTCCCCCTCCTTCTTCACTGACCTTGGGGTCTGCAGGGCTGTTTCTCTCACATATTCTCACTCCTGTCTCGGTCTGCAACAGTGCAGGTTTTTTTCCCCTTTCTTAAACATGTTATCCCAGAGGCACTACCACTGTTGCTGATGGGCTTGCCCTTGGCCAGGGTCTGTCAGTCTTGGAGCCGGCTGGCCTTGGCTCTGTCTGACACAGGGGAAGTTTCTAGTAGCTCCTCACAGAAGCCACCCCTGTAGCCCCCCTGCTACCCAAACCTTACCATGCAAACCCAATATAGCTGAGGTCATAGTTTCTTAGATGAGTTTCTTTGCTGCTAGGAGGGGAGCAGTCTTTGATCAAGCTGCAAGTGAGAAATGCCATGAGGGCATTTTCTGATAATGCAAAGGGCAAAGAAATCCTCCTTCTGAAGTATAATTTGTGGCTGTGAGGGTGCAGTGTCAAGTCAGAGCAGAAGGCAATGTGGTGACTGCATCAGGACTGAAGGCTGTGAATCCCCACTTTGTAGCACTGCTGCTATGGCTTCATCATGCTATTTCCAGGTAGTAAACATTCAGAAGCTATACCCCCAGATCTGCAGTGACTTAAAGCTGAGGTTTATAAACTAGTAAGTCTGTATTTTTTTTGTAGTTTATCTCTGCCAATACATGGGCTTGGATTAATGTGGTTTTTTTTTAAATTTTGTACATGCATGGGAAGTCCCCTTCCCATCCACCCCCTGGCTTTTGGTCGCATGCAAAGACTTAGGAATGCTTCTGCTACTCTTCTTTTTTTCCATGTTGGAATATAGATGCTCAGTACTAAACAATTGGGGGTGTTCAAAAGGTTCCGTCTATATAATCTACTAATGTCTTGTTTTGCAGGTCACTTTATTTTATTAAAAAAAACCCTCTCAACCCTGAGTAACATTCATAAATATATTCCTTGTAGCAAGCTGAATTGATCTTTGAATATGTCTCATACCTCTTGCACAACTGAACTGTGCATGCAGCTTAAAAGCTTATATATGAAATTAACAGGCAGAATTGTTTCACCTCAGGGGTAATTATTTTTTCTGATAATAATTATGGTGCAGGGCTAAACATACTGTCACAGCAATGATTTAATCATGTACTGCAGCTCTTACCTAGGCACTTGTAATTTCTAGTAACACTAGAAATACAGTAACTTGGAAAAGGCCAAAGAAACCTTTGTTATTATATTCTTTATTTAAAAAGCTGAATGAAATATAAGTTATTGTTGATGTAAACTTTAAAAAAGAATACCAAAGCAACAAACCTTTTCCTAGCTAAGTTAACTTTCAGGCGTCTGTAGTTCTCTCTTATACAATTCAATTCAGTTATCTTCCTTTTTAATCAAATGTTCTTCTTTCAGGCTAAGGGGATGAGATCAAGGGATTGTACCAGATGAACTGTAATGTAGTGATAAAACCTCATTGGTGGTGTGAATGAAACTGAACTTCTGGACCCGCTTCATACTGTACCTAATATCTTGTCTGTAACTCTTAATAATTTAGCTGAAGGCATTCATGGGTAAAGCAAATTGTTCATTTTATATATCTCTTGGGAAAAAAAATAATCTTAATTCCAAGAATGAAGCTAAGGCTGTGGAGGAGAGCAACTGGCAATTGTTGTTACTGCTGTAACAACATGGGGTCGTGGGGTTTCTGGTGCTGTCACTTCCTTGGTTTAGACAAATTAAAATCGTGTCAGGAAACCAAGCATTTAGTGTAGTTGTATCTATCTCTTCCTTCTGTGAAAAATCCATGTAGAAAAAGTCTGACGGAGCTGGTCAGAAAATTGATCTCTGGACATCCATTTGGTCATCCACCCGTTGCCCCAGACAACCTGTATAAGCAGTCTCCAATTAGCTCCCCTTGCCCATCATCAAGATTAGAGGAGACTAAATTTTGTGAATGAGCTTTTCAAATTTTTGATGAAGTAGATTGTATACAAAATCTAAATCTTAATTACAGACATGTTGTATATGAAGTTTCTCAAGGAAGTAGTAAAAGTAGTAACAGTAAACTTCATGCTGGTATTCAGAGCATTTGCAAGGCAGATGATGTCTCATCTATATGATGTATAGGACCAAATCCTACTATGATTTAATGTTATTCTTTCCTTCACCACAATGTGCCAAAGAAGTTGCCTTTGTAAAGTGAGTATTATTTCAGTTATTTCTCGGTAGGCAGTGTTTGCCTAGTGTGTGGGAGATGTGGAATGGGAGAAAGAACAGATACTTTGCGGGATGTGATGCTCTCCCGTCATGCTTAATGTGGAATAAGACCAGAGATAGTCATTTGCATTACGAATGCAAATTATTTTCTAGCATTAAAGAGAAAATAAGTCTGGAAAATGTTTGGTTTTTCCTTTTAAAATGAATTCTGTCTTACTGCTAATGAAATGAAAGATTTTTGATTCCATCTCTTGGATAGACTTGTTAAAGAAGGCATGAAGAATTAAGCTTGTAGTGAATTCTTTTAATCTATTTATTGCTTAATGCTTCTTTAAACAGATACTTATGATTAAGCATTCCCCTGGAACTGGAGAAAGTCCTGCTTTGATTCTTTAGTTTCTAATGTAGATTTTACTGAAATTGTCATTCAGATTAGCTCTTGGGAGCTCAACTACAGCTAGAAATTCTGGTCAAATTATTTTGCCGTCTTTATCTCTAGTGATAAAATAATGGTTGCTATAGTAATAAAGATAATTTCTTAATACTGTGAAAATGTAGAAAAGCAAGCAGCAAAGCCTGATATATGTCCAGTGGCGCTGAAAGGAGAGGCTGTTTTGAATGCCAGCAATGGAAATATGTATGACTGTGCAAAATAGTCCATGCACTTTTGTGGACAAGTGGATGAGAGAGTCGTATGTTTTCATGAGATACAGCTATGTGAAGGAAATGTGAAAGTGTTACTGCTTGTTAGTATAGTTTTCCTTGATGTTTGACATTTCGGCTGCCCAGTACAGCGCCATCTGGGTAGTAACTTCTGGGGCTCCTCACCTCGGCCATTATTGATAGTTTCTGTCTTAATCGATGGCCTCATTACCGCTTGTTTCCTCATTTCTCAGGGCAAAATATTTCTTGGCTAATTTCCAATTCCTTAGTTGGGTACAAGGGTCTTGGGTTCTGTTTCTTGGCCAAGTGCGCTGAGCCTGTAAATCCCAGTTCACTATTTGGAACAGAATCAAGGTCTGTCCAGTCAGGAGATCCTTGACCCCCTTCCTCTAATTTGGACCATAAATTTTTTTCTCGGTCCAATGCATCTGCCAGAGCTGCATGGAATTGCTGAGTGGTACTACGTTCAGTGGTCAGCTGGCTCTGCAGGGTTTTTGTTTGATCTTGCAAGGATTTAACCATTCCATCATTAGTTTGTTTAATCAGGTGCCTCTCCTCCTGGGCCACTGCTAGTGCTGCTCCCAACACATCACATGGCTTTTCCTTTTCCCGGTCGCACCTTTTGTTCCTTTGCAAGTGTTGCAATTCTACCCGCTAGAGCTTTTGGGTCGTGCCAACTAAGATGGGCCCGTGCCATTCCTGGTGGGGAAGGGCACGGCTTATATCCCTTAGACTTTTCAATAACAGGGGAGCAGTCAAGCACTGGCATTTTCTGGGCAGCCATGGCTTGCCACTGCTTGAACCTCTCCCAGCTTGTCTCTGAGAGGTCACTTCCCGTCTCTCCCCGCCTGTCCTCCCTGGGTGGAGTGTTGATATCCCTTAGGACCTTCCAACACTGAGGGAATCCTGTCCATGGTGCCAAATAATATGTGATGTCCCACCTGAAAAGGGGGAGGGAGGGCGGGGGTGTGTGTGTGACTAAGATTTGCAGATCCCCTCATTGTGGATTAAGGTGAAATGTCACTCAAGGTCCATATACAAACATCAGCTTTAATGGGAGATTTCTATAGAACAAATATTGTGTACGTGTAGGCCCTCTCACCATTATATCTCCCTAAGCTGTGCGGCTTTCTGGGAAATCAAGGTAGGCATTGAGTTACTTAACAACTTTGAGGGAAAAGAGAGAGAGAGATTTCCAGTCCTGGATCCAGTGTCAGACCTGCCAACAGGGGTACTCAGTGTAGAGAGAGCCCCTGAGACTGAGCCAGAGCCCCTATCTATGGGCCCTGTCTGGGTGCTTCTAGAACTTTGCACTGCTTCAGCTTCTTGGAGTGGCTGAGACATCAGTCAGTCAAAAGGAGTGACCCCAGGCCCTCCCTGTGACTTGCACTTCACAGTACAGACACCTGGGTCTTGTCCCTTGCAAAAGTGTACATAGTTGAAGAGGAGCAGTGCGTGTCCAGTGTTCCATTCGGGAAACGGAAAATGTTTCTATGGAACGACTTCTGTCAGTGGATAATTTTTAAGGTGAATCAGTTTGTTCTGTATGAAGCTTTTAATGCTTTTCAGACCTTCTATGAATTTGAGTTATTCTGTTTTAAAGATGTGTCTGACTTATTTTAAATATCAGTCTGCAGTAGCAATCTTATTTTAGGTGAATATGTGGTGTTGGTTCTTAGGAGTTATCTACTCTTTCAGTTTGGTCTCATGTTCCAGCACTGTGTTGGTTACAGGACTGTGTGTTAACTTCAGCTATTATTTGGTTACCAGTTGTGTAACTTGAGTTGCTGCTATGATTTTCTTCAGGTGTAGCAGATAAAAGATTTGACATGTTTTGCTGTTCAGACAATTAAAACTGAGGGGTTAGTCTGCTCTTTTGGAAGGAATGTTAGTAAAATAGTTAACATCAGTCTCCTGTGTATTTAGATGACTTACGATGTATGAAGTCTTGGCTGTATCCTCTAGTCTTGCTACTTTTTCTAATGTGAAAGAACTCTGAGCCAAGCAAGGATTATCTATTGAATAATTGCATTCATCTTGTAAAAAGGCAGGGAAAAGCTAAACATACTCTTCTTTGAAACATCTTACATGGGAGCAGAAACATGTGTTGAGTGATTTGGAGAGATGCTTATGTGCAACTTAAGACACGTGTCTGGAGAGAGGAGTCTGATTCAAGTGCATGCTCTGCTCTGAATGGGGTCTCACCTGTCACCTGCCTCTCTCTTTACTCTTGAGATTAAATTCAGTGTCTGTGGGGCATGGAGCTATTACTGACAGGTGGTTAAACTTCATGCAAGCAGAACGAGGAAGCGGCCTGCCTGTGCGCCTCTCCTGATATAGTGAAGGTGAGCAGCCTTGCAGCTGTTTCTTGGGATGCTTCTCCTGAGTGGTGAACAAAGAAGATGGTGGCGAGTGAAGACGGGGGTGTTTACTGTGGCGCTGGGTGGGGAACTGTTGTGGTTTAGCCCCAGCTGGCAATGCAGCCCCACCCAGCCGCTCACTCACTGCCCCACTGGCGGGATGGCGGAGAGAGCCAGAAGGGTAGAAGTGACAAAGCTCGTGGGTTGAGATAAGAACTGTTTAATTATAAAAATAAAACAATAATAATGTAATGAAAAGGAAAATAACAAGAGAGAGGTGAAACCCGGAGGAGGGTGTGGGGGGAGTGAAGGGGAATAAACAACCAAAACAAACAACATGTGCTGCAGCCGCTCACCGCCCACCGGCCAGATGCCACCAGTCCCTCAGCTGCAACTGCACTGTGCCAGCTCCCCCAGTTAATGTACTGGTCATGACGTCATCTGATAGGGAATATCCCAGTGGCCAGTTCGGATCCGCTCTCTTGGCTGCGGCCCCTCCCCTCCTGGCTGCTTGTGCCCGTGGCAGGGCATGGGAGGCTGGAGAGGTCCCTGACTGGTGCAGGCACGACATAGCGACACTGAGCCGCTGCGTAACAACAACTAAACCATCAATGTGCCATCAGCGCTGCACCAGATACAGTGAAGAAAATGGACTCTGTCCCAGCCAAAACCAGCACAGGAAGGGAGGAGACCAGAGCTGAAAAGTGAAAACTTGTGTTCTAATGGAAAAGAAGAGAAGGAAGATGAAAGAGGCCCCAAGACTCATAAAGCCTTAAATGGTGAAGAAAACTTTAGTGCTGAGAGAGAGAAGCAGAGGCACTTGAATAGGGATATTTCTATATATTCCCTGTGCTGTCTAAGCTGGAGATAAGTGAGAACCTGCAAAAGAATTTTAAACATATACTTCAGTACCTGTTTAGCTGGAGTAGATGCTTCATGAGATTGCTTCTTCCTTCAAATTACAAATATAGCAATGGAACTGCCTGGTACATCCCCCAGGTGTTATTGTGCCATACTGTTTGTTATACATTTGGTTTAGTGCTGTAAGAATTTCAGAAAGTTTGGAAACCCTTTACAAAAGCCTTGATGGTAGGACTTTATTTTGTGTAATTAAGACACCGCTGTGGGCAATGTACATATTTTAATGTTGAGAGCTGTTGAAGTGATGCAGTAAGAAAGTATTTTTTTTTTTTCTTCTCCTGAGCACCACTCTCTTCTCTTAGGCTACTTTTATTTAACAGAGCAATTTTGGAATATCTGTCTTTAGTCTGAACATGTTCTTGTGTCTTTAAGCAATTTGCATTTTATGGGCTCCTACAGCTGATCAATTTCTTCTGCTACAGCCTCTTATTCCATTACTGGCCATACTTTTTTTTTTAGTTCAGTGGTTGACTGAATAGATTTTTAAAACCATCGTGTTTTAATTTAGCTAGCAAAAAATTAGTCCAAGTTATAACTTCATATTGACTCAAGTAAGACTATTTCTGTGACGCTTAGTTGGGCACAATAGGTGGTCACATGCCAAATACTGTTCAGTGCATTTTGAGCAGCAGTTGAAGGAAACCTTTTGAATTTTCAGCGGAGCTAAGTAACTTACAGAAGTGCTTGGTGTAAATAATGCAGGATACAGAATTTCTGTAGAAGATGAAATCACAGGATTATTATTGTGCTCAGTAAAAATGTGCATCTGTTTTTTACCTGGAAGGTACAGCACTCAGTAAATTACTGGAACTGAAAAAAACATGCAGCATGTTTAGGGTTTTTTCCATGTATCCTGCAAGGCTTATAAAACTGAGACAAAATGTACTTGAATGACCAATGTATAATCCATACATGATGACAGAGTTTCAGGAAAACATTTGGTTGCAATTTTGTAAAACAGTGATTCATGCTAGAAAATGATATACTGATTCATACATGTAGATGTCATTTTTGGCTTTAAAGTATATTTATGTACAGACTCTAAAGGATGGTTATGAGGTTTCCTGGAGTTTTGCAGTTAAAGTTAGAATTGCAAAGACTGCTTTAGAAATACCGTCCTAAATGAGCATTGTAAAGAGCAAAAATTGTAACTCCCCTTCACATCCCTTCTAAATCTGGGATGTGATTGATGGTAAAAATCAGTCTGCATAAATTCCATTTTCAGTAAAATATTAGCACTGATTATAGCTGAATACAGTGTCATTTCAAAGGCTTAGATATGGGAGTTTGAAGAACTTACCCTCAGAAGATGTCCTTTTTTCCTGTTCCTCAGAACTCCAGAAATCATCATACTATGGATTTCTGAACGGAAGAAGTGGGAGCAGGCTCCTGTGGAGTGGTCATGCTTTCATTACCTTCCCCTTCTCTTCCAAATTCAAAACTCTCCATCAGAGTGGCTTTTTATTATCAAAGGTAATGTGACCTCTGTCTCTCTTGGATTGTAATCCAAAGACAACTGAGATTTTCTCCTGTGCAGGAGGATACATCTAGTCTGAAAGTGAAATGATGCTGCTCTAATTGAATTAATGAAATTCAGTTTGAAGTAGATGCAATTTTGAAGTGTGGCCCTCTTCATAAGGGCACTGCACTGACTCTGCCCTGTCCCTTCCTTTCCTTCCCTTCCCAGGTTCATAAGCTTTTGAGTTCTCCTGTGTCTGCATAGAAGATCCATAACAGGGATTATAGTGGACAATGAAACTTGCCATCTTTTTTGGGGCAGGTAAACTGAGAACAAGCTGGTGGGTGAGCCCCTTGAGGTGCTGTGCTTGTGGGGATATATGTTCAGATGGTTATTTTAAATATATGTGATGGAGATGAAACAGTTATCTCTTTTTATAAACAACATGGGAACAGGATTTTTGTTCTGACCAGCAGATGTCAAACAGGTGTCTTGCATGCAACTTTCTGAGAAAAGTTAATGACTTTCTGAACTGCATTATTTATTTTAAAATTTTCCGTTTAATTGGGAGATGGGGTAGTAATGGAAGACCCTGCCTCCAAGACAGAACTGACAGGCCCTTTCAGGTAATCAGTGGTACCTTCTCCGGGACTGATCCATAGACACATTCTGTATTTCCTCTTCCTGTCTGACAGCTGAGGCCATCTCCTGAGGACTGCAGCAAGGGATCCTTGACTTTGATTTGCACAGCTATGTTTGGCTGACAGTTTCAAGTACTGGTCTGTGGATTCACTGAAGAATTTCACATGCACTTTGTCTCAGTGCTTCTGCTCCCGAGCACACTAGCGCATGTGTGTAGCTGTGTCCTAACCAAGGCAAAGTAGTTTGGACAATATCTGTAAGACTTAGTGTACAAGAATATATTGCAGAGTTATTTTATTGTTATTTTAGTACCACAGGCAAGCTTGTTGTTTCCCTTGGTGGGAGACAGATGTTTTACTTGGCAAATCTGTCTGAAATTTTTGTTAAGAAGTTTGGTTTGGCAACTTTTTTGGGTATAGTTGCAGATTAAAGAATCAGAAAATGATACAACCTGACCTGCTGTGTAACAGAATACAGCACTTTCTTGAGTGGTTTTCCTTTTGAGTAATAGTGCATCTTTTTTTGAAAAACAAGGATTCACTTCCAACTTGTTTATGTGAAGAATCAAAATAATGAAATCTGGAGCTGGATTGGTACAAAGCAGTATTTATTTTTTTTTTAAAGGAAAAATCCCAATCTTAAATCGACCACTAAATGCAGGCTGGCAATTTCTAGAAAGTAGATCTCATCCAAATTGTGGAAGAATAAGATTTCGGGTTCTTAATCAAATGAGTTGCTGTGTTTCTTCATTGACTAAAAGTGCTCTTCCAGCACAACCTCCCTATGTCAGTGCTGTCTGGTGAGACATCAGTAACTGCTGTGCTCCTGCAAATTGTGTCCAAGCCAAACTAAAAAAATAATTAGAAAAGATGTATCTAAGTATTCAACAATTTCCTGTTGCTTTAAGAAGATGATGATGAATGTTTCTCAGAGGAAGTAGGAGAGGACAAGGAATCTCCTCACAGGTTACTTGCCGATCAAGACAGGAAGCCAATTTTAAGTCTTGAACTTAGACATTCCAACATTTTATCTAATTAAAAATGTTTTCACTTGATACGCAGAAAGGCTGTGCTTCCTTTTCTCCTCCTAATCAGAATTCTTTTTATGAAATAGATGTGAGCATGGAGGATAATTTCTTCTGTGCCTGAGGTAGGTGTTAGTCAAGCATGATTCCATGCTGTGCCTTCTGCCCAGACACTGTCTGGTTGCTTCTGCCACTCTGCAGCGGTTGTTTGACAGGACTGCTGGTGGCTGCTTTGGCTGCCTCTGGTGCCTGGCTGGACCAGCCACGCATTTGGCTTCCTTTGTGACAGGCAACTCTCTTAGTGTGGCATTTTTATAATGCTTCAGCTTAACACAACCTGCTTCCAAATCTCTCTAGGAAACCAGGTTATTTTTCCACATTAGCTGTTCCCTGCAAGGGATTAACTGTGTCTGTCTCTATAGAGCAATCTCTGCCTGCTTTGTCTCTGCTACTAGTCTTTTTACTACAGTTTTCCTGATTTATTTTTTTTTTATGAATAGCTAGGAAGAGACATCTTTTTGCTCACATTGTCAACATGGATTCACCAAAGGGAGATCATGCTTGGCCAACCTGACAGCCTTCTGTGATGGGTTGACTGACTGGGTCGATGAAGGGAGAGCAGTGGATGCTGGTTACCTTGACTTCAGCAAGGCATTCGACACTGTATCCTATAACATCCTCATAGCCAAGCTAAGGAAGTGTGGGTTGGATGAGTGGACAGTGAGGTGGATAGAGAACTGGCTTAACAACAGAACCCAGAGAGTTGTCATCAGTGGGGCAGAGTCTGGTTGGAGACCAGTAACTAGTGGTGTCCCCCAGGGGTCTGTACTGGGTCCAGTCCTGTTCAATATATTCATCAACGACCTGGATGAAGGGATGGAGTGTAGCCTCAGCAAGTTCACCGATGAGGGGGGACCTTATCAATGCTTATAAGTATCTGAAGGGTGGGTGTCAGGAGGATGGGACTGGACTCTTTCCAGTGGTGCCCAATGACAGGACAAGGGGCAATGGGCACAGACTGGAACACAGGAGGTTCCACTTGAATATGTGGAAAAACTTCTTTGCTGTGAGGGTGCCAGAGCAGTGGCACAGGCTGCCCAGAGAGGCTGTGGAGTCTCCTTCCCTGGAGACATTCAAAACCCACTGCCCATGAAGGTGGATTGATGCTTCGAGGATGTGTGACTGGTGAGATGAACACTAAGTTGATGCATATGCCCTGCTCTCATGTTTTCTTACCTCAAGTTTTGGATGTGCATTTCTTTGCCTGGGGGACTCTTTCCTTCTAAAGAGTAGGAGAAATTCACACATTTCTGGCAATCGGGGAAAATTCTGAGTGTTGGGGGTTAGAATATTGCTGGACCTATGGAGTGGTCCTTTTGCCACTAACGTCCTTTTCTGCATGTTATTCACAGATGTATGCAGTCTCAGCTGAGGTGATCCTCACCCAGCAGAGCGGAGATACCAGCTCCAGTTATCCAGTGGACTTTAGTTTAAAAAATAGAAGTAAAAAAACCTTAAATGGTACCAGATGTACCTTGGTCATTTGGCAGTTTAAAGCTCAGCTCTGCAACGAAGGCTAGTATATTTCTGAAACAAAGGCTGGCAACTGCCAAAGTAGGATGTCTTTTTATCAGCATTTTTGGGTAAATGATGAATGGCATAAGATTTGGAATAAAATTGAGAGCTTGTAATGCTGACTGCAGTTAATGTGATTATGCTGGTGACTGGGGTAGTAACCTTTTTTAAACACAGGAAAGCTGAAAGAACTGTAGGCATCTGAAGAACATAACATGCAAAAATATAGGAAAATAATTGTTACTTGCTGTTCAAGGATGTGAAGATTGCAGATGTACTACGTGCTTCGTGCTGTTGGTGTTAATTGGTTGTGTTCACTGCTGTGTAGCTTCTTGGGATATCTCCAATGGGTTCTTGTCTGTCTGCTGGGTTAACAGGAAGCAGTTCTTGGCTGTGCAGTTACGCATGTGAGCAAGGTACCTTTTAGAAGTCCTTGCTTACTCTTCAACTTCTTTAGAAGTCACAGTGCAAATGCTTGTGCCTGTAGCCCTTCTAAAAATTTTTTAACATTTCAGAGAAGGCAAGTCCCATAGTACTGTCATCCTCAAGCTGATTTGTGTAGGCTCCTTAGAGGAAACCTTCCAGCAGAATTTCAGGTAGATAGTAATAAAAAAAAGCAGCACAGGGGGAGAATTCTACAGAGTGTCTTGAAAAATGTGAGTTTATCTTCCAGCTACATTAGAAGCCTTTTCTCTTTTTATTTTATATCCTGTTCTCAGGGATTGCTAGTTAATAATTCACATGTACTACAGTTACCAATTAAAGAAAAATTGAATTTGAAACAGCAGTAGGTTCAATTAAATATATTTGGGAATCAGTTATTTCTTCTATTGCTCAGGAAGGGAGTTTAATTATTTAAAAAGTCCTTTCTTTATACATTTTTCTTTTACATGAGCAAAAAGTACCAATGGCTAATTACCATTCCTGAGGAAATAAACATTTTCAAGTTCTAAAACTTGGGACTTAAAACCAGAAAATAAACAAGCCGATTCAAGATGAAATAAATGTTACTTAGTTGGTTTGAATGCATGCATGACAATCCTTGCAAAAACGCAGTCATTGTCAGAAATCAAATCTCTAGCCTGAATGTATGGTGTGGAATAGCATATTATATTGTGTGGACAGCAAAATGAAGTAATTAGATAGTAATGGAGAGAGTTGGAATTCTTGCTAAGTCACAAGGAATGGAAGGTGAATCTGTTCCTTCTAAAGTGCCCTGTCTTCCCACCCCCCTCCATCCTCCAGCAAGCACTCCTTACCACTTACATATAAGAAAGTATGCATGAAGATGGAAAGGTCCTTCATTATATGGTATGCATATTACTGGAGTGGATTTGGTTTACTTTTTTCTACCTATTTGTGTTCCATAATTGGCTGCTTTAGTATGCCATATTAGTCATGTTATGGCTATTTGCCATGGACTACAGGAAAAAAGATACTTGCTTCTAAATGGAAAATTGCAGAATTTCCTGTTTTGGTGAGAAGATACATATAGTTAACATGCATTGCTGTTTCTGGTAGACTCCTTACAAGGCAATTGCTTCTTTTTCCAGAAAAGCTATACTAAGCAAAGAATGAACATATTAAAAACATTTTATTTGTTTGCTTTTAAGAGGAAAAGAGCTTCTCCTGTATGGGAATAGAATACAACAAAACCACAAAGTTGGCTGTGTTAGAAACGTGTCAGGAGAGATCTAAGTGAAACTATTGATTCTTAGTGAGCTGTAACAAGGTTGAGATGATTATTGTTAGCTTTTTCTCATAACTCTGGCTTTCCTACTAGTGGGGACCTTTGTCTTCTCCTTTCATGAACACAGCTTGATGCCAGCCTCATTGCGCGGTACCTTTCATTGCAAGAGCGATAATCTGAGTGTTGCTGGTTGTACAGCAGGATACAGTATAGCTGTCCAACAACGGAAGTCAGCTCATTAGTCATAGCTTCCTTTATATTTTAAATAATCTTTGATGCTTCCAGCTGAATGTTTGCTAATTGATTCCATAGGCTGATTCAAGTAACATGATGGCTTGAATAAATCTGTGTGTCTGGCATGTGCCCCTTTGCCATGGTTGAACTATTCTGGTTTGAAATTAGCCTTTTGAATGCCAATACTATATATACAGCTATCTAAATGGCCCACTGCATTTCAGCTGGACTGTAAGTAGCCTTCCCCTCCCACTCCCTTCCTCTGACCTTATGGATGGTGTTAGTCTGACTCAAGGTTGATTTGCATTCTTGAGCAAATAGCTCTGGAGGAGTCCCCCAGGGCAAGTTGAGGGATTGGCTGTCAGTATGTGTAATAAACTTGCTTTTGATTACCCAGAGTTTATGGACACTATAGTTTCATAAAATCTAACTGGGGAATCCTTCCTTTTTTTGAATTAGTGTCTTGATTAATTTTTTAGGGCTTTTTTTTTGAGTAAAATTTTAGAAATATGTTAGTCCTAATCCTCCTGGTAAAAAAATAATAATTTCAGGAGGTTGATAAAATTCACACATGTAATTTAGAATATTTGAATTTTGATGCATTGGTGGAAAGGAATACTAAAGAAATTACTAAAGTAATATTTACACTTATATTGCTGACAATTTTTTTATTAAAAAAAAAATTGCTCCTTCTATGTTACAGGGCTGACGGGAAGTTGCAAGAGGGATCAGGATATAACAACAGAGATTTTGGTAAAAAGAATGAAACTTTGCCCTGGAATACTAGCAGAGGATTTGCGCTTGAAATCAGTTTGTCTTTCTAAATATTATGAGAGGGCAAATTCCCTTTTGACATTGTGATACCTTCATTTCCATGCAGTTTTCCATGTAATTAAATTGTTTTGATACATAAAGGTAAATCAGTTTTTTTTTCAAAGCAAGACTTATACTTTCTCAGATAGTTGCAGGAAGAATGGATTTCCCTGGAATATTGCCTGCATCAAGCATTTAAGGGTAACTCCAAATGTGAAAACAAATTTGTAGCTGTTGTTTTCCCTGAAAATGAGCTTAATGTCATTCCTGTCTGAACACACTTCAGAAAGGCAATCTTCTCTATATAAAACTCTTACAGTACTCTGTTGAAAGTGTTTCTTCAGCCCAGCTACCTAATGAATCACGTCTGTATGCTACATCAAGAGTGAAGTCAATAGTTTCATCTTGATGTGCTTTGCATCCTTTAGACAACTGCAGAATGATAGCTGTATGTTCATATACCCATGGTAGCTGTCAAATTGTATACTTGATTAAAAGCAAATATCAGACAAATCACATAGTGTTGATTTGAGGTCTCTCAACATAACTTTAAGTTCTGATTTTGGCACAGTTTGTTAACAAGTTAGAGAGCAGAAACAGCTCTTTTATTGGGACTGGAGCTCAACAGACCCAGGAAGCTGCATCTGATAAACTTGCATCATTTGTGTGACAGTTGAGTAGTAAATTAAAGGAAAAGTGTAGATTCTGCTACCCAAATATGCAGACAAACTAGGTGTCTTGTGTGGTATATTAATAAGTTACCTGTATGTCCTATAGCGTACACAAGCTGAACTTTCAGTTGTTGAAATTTAAGATAGATTTTTTTATCTTGATATACTCTGAGTCTATTGAAGAATAAATTCACCTATAAAAGTGCAGTGGGTTTCAGATTATTTTTATAACCATAGGTATTTTTTGTCTTGGCTACAAATATGTCATGCATTCTCCATGTGTTAGTTAGGCCTTCCTTTCCATCTTAGGTAACCTTGGTAACTAATACTGTAGTTTTTCTGGAGAAAGGAGTTATTCATCTTCAAATAACTCAAGTTAGCTGTCCTTAAACATAATTGTTGATAGCTGTTTTTATGGAAAACTTTCAAATATTGCATGAAAAGAGAAAAATGAAATTATTGAATGTAGCCTATGTTATCTTTGTGTCAGCTTTGCTTAATTTTTAGTGCATTAGTGAGTAAAAGGGGGCTTGCAAAGTGTTTTCCAAGTCCTAATGATTCATTGTGGGCACTCTGACTTGAATCATAGAGTCATAGAATGGTTTAGGTTGGAAGGGACATTTAAAGGCCATCTAGTCCAACCCCCCTGCAGTGAGCAGGGACAGCTTCAACTAGACCAGGTTGCTCAGAGCCCTGTCCAGCCTGGCCTTGAATGTCTCCAGGGACGGGGCATCTACCACGTCTCTGGGCAACCTGTGCCAGTGTTGCACCATCCTCATTGTAAAAAATTTCTTCCTCATATCCAATCTAAACCTACCCTCCTTTAGTTTAAAAACGTTACCCCTTGTCCTGTTGTAACAGGCCTTGCTAAAGAGATCATCCCCATCTTTCCTACAGTCCCCCTTTAAGTACTGGAAGGCCACAATAAGGTCTCCCTGCAGCCTTCTCTTGTCCAGGCTGAACAACCCCAACTCTCTCAGCCTGTCTTCATAGGAGAGGTGCTCCAGCCCCCTGACCATCTTTGTGGCCCTCCTCTGGACCTGCTCCAACAGGTCCGTGTCCTTCTTGTGCTGGGGGCTCCAGAGCTGGATGCAGCACTGCAGGTGGGGTCTCACCAGAGCAGAGCAGAGGGGCAGAATCTCCTCCCTCGACCTGCTGGCCATGCTGCTTTAGAGGCAGCCAAGTCCCTCAGGACTCTGGGATGTATCTCATCAGGTCCTATAGACTTGTGTATATATTTTTCTCATCATTTATTTTCTACATCTCAGTGTTGTAAAATAAATAGATTACCAAAGAGTATGTAGTGGGTCACTAGCTAACATCAAAAAGTAAATAACCAAAGAGTTTAAAAAGCCCTTAGTTGGAAGGTCATGGTAGCTTTCAGTGCTTTCTTTGATCAAACAAGTGTTTTTTTCCTACTGACATGCTGGCCTTTGTTTTCTGTGTTTATTCCCCCTCCTCCTCTGTGCCCCCTTTAAAAAAAAAAAAAGCTGAGGTCATTTCAGATATCACTTGGTTGACAGGAGCCTGCTGTGAGAGGTAAGTAACTTAAGATACTGCCATAGCTTTTTTAAAAGTCAGCTTGCTGAGAAGTTAATAATCAGCAGTTATGAAGAATGTGTGCTTTCAGTTTCTGACATGAGGCAAATGTTGACATTTTTAGTGGTTATTTCAGATTTGTCATAAATGTGTATTTAGAAGAACTACTTCAAGTTCTAAAACTATCACCATAAACCAATCAGAAATGGGGGAGCCTGCCTGGGAAGGTACTTGTCCATGCTGTCTCCTCCCAGCTAAGTTTCAAAACAAAGCATTCAGTATGCTGCAGTTCCTTGGACACCTGCAAACTTTCCAGGATTTATCTGAACCCAGCCCTCATTTCCCTAGGAAGCGGGGTCTGTGACGGCTCTGTGGACAGAGAGGGGTCCCTCAGTGCTTCAGAGAGCCCTGGAGAGGTGGTTGGTGATCAGGGAGCAGGGGCTTAGCTGGGGGTGCGCTGCATTGCACACTGGAGAAATTGCCCTTGGGCAAATGGTTCACAGCAGCTTCAAAAATGTCTTTGCCTGAAGGGGTGTCTACATGTGCAGTCTCTCTGCCAGCTGGAAAATGGGACAGGTAGTTTTAGTTAAGAGTCAGTCTTGAGTGGAGTCTGAGAGCTGCCTTTGCCAAGCCACAGTTGAGTGATAGTGGAGGTCGTGGGAGCAGGAGGCTGGGCTGGTTGACCCAAGAGGTACCTTCTGGCCTAGTGTGTTTTTTTCCTTTGTCATTCTCTGTTTTCGTGCTGTTCCCACTGCTCTGCTGTCTTCATGCTGCATCAGCTATGCTGCCTTCACATTTCCTTGACACCCACAGGAAACGCAAGTTTTCTTATGAGTAATAGGAAGAGGGCAGAGCTGGGGCAAAGAAGTAATCCATGCAGAAAGGTTTTGGTGTCCCCCCCCCTTCCTTCCCACTTCTAAAAGTAGGGCAGGAAAAGATATTTTCTGATAGACTTCATAATAAGTAAAGTAGGACAGCCCTTGCAATACACAAGAACACCTGATATCCCAACCTGATAACCAATCACCATTCAGAAAATGGAAATAAATTAATTTTAAGTAATATAGCCATCATATGTAGTTAATTATATTCATATGAATATTAGTATGCAACAGTGAAACAGTTAACTTTAAAGACTAATAGTAAATATTACTCTTTTGAAACTGTGGGAAGAAAATGGTCTTTGTTCAAAAGATATTGAGAATTGTGGTATATACAGAAAACTGAAACATTGTAAATAGATTTAGGGAAGACCTAATTCTGTTCTTTGTGGCTGTCACTTAAGAAGTTGGATGTAACTGCAGTCCTGTTTGTTAGTTAATGATATAGGTATTTGAAAATCAACCAACAATTTGTATAAATGATCAAAACGTAGGAAAACCAGTGCACTTTGTGCAAAGCTGGATGTGCCCACAGGCATGTAAGGTGCGCTCCACCACTTGTGGGTTTCAGTGAGCGCACATAGGCTTGCCATGTATTGGGATTCATCTGTAAAGCAGGGTTGTGTTTCTAGGATTGAACTACACAAATTTAACACAACTCATTGTGGTATCTGCTTTGGCACCACCTGTGTGTTTTTACTCAGGTTGACCCTGCTGCTGCTTGGTACCCATTCAGCTGGATTCCCTGTGCTGCCTCTAGTAGAGGTACCACCAGGGTGAATAGTCCTGCTTTTACTGAAGAGGAGCAGGGTCTCTGATTCCTTCCCTGTTTGCTGCTCAGCTCTTCAGCCTGGTCTGCAGAAAGCATAGTAGTAGTTTAAAATGAGCTTTCCTCTGTCCCAAGGTTGTCTTAAAGCTGTTTCCTTAGTAGCATTTATAATCTGTGTTTTCTTGTAGATGCTAGAGAAGGCAGACTATACTGCTGCTCTGTATGGCTGCCCTCTGGGGAATGAGAGGGGATGGGGGCTGCATGGGTTTTTTTTGGTTGTTTTTTAAAGTAACCGTCTGCTGTCTAAAAAAAAAGTTTCTTGTCATCCCTTCCTGTTGCATTATGTGGCTTGTGACTTGTGACCCTGTGCTGGGAAAAGGTCTGTTGTGACTGAGGATTGTCACACGCCTTGTCACTAGCATCTTTAGGAAGTGGGAGGGTGGCTGTGACTACATCTCTAACCTGGACCTGTGTGTGTTCCTGTGCTGGCTTTGGGGCCCTGGCTGCACTCCTGGAGTGCAAAACCTGGGATGATATGTCAAGATCCTTTGTGCAGTGATCCTGTGGTCTTGTTCCCTCTTTTCTTTACTTCGGCAATGAGC
>VZTV01102664.1:0-18305 GCA_013400875.1 Anhinga rufa
CCTTTCTTTTATTTTTTTTCCTCCCTTTGAGAGTTACTATTAAAATGAGACAAGGCTTTGAGGCCTCTCTGGCTGAAAAGCTGTTCAACACATGCACAAAATGAAACCTGTTTGACCACCCCTGTCTATCACAAACATAAACACGGAGACAGAGATGATTCACTTAAACTACTTCAACTTGACTGGTAATATCTTGACACATTTCACTGGGGAGGGTATAACTTACACAGCTCTTAAAAAGTAAGTTTAAAAAAAGGACACAGCAATGACGGTGGACTGAAGATTTATTAGAAAGATTCCCTAACCATCTCTTGGAAGTCAAATTTCCATGTTCTGTGCAAACTCAGTGAGAAATTGCCTTCTTGACATGATATTCATTTATCTCCCCTCAGTCTGTGTTCTTTGAGGGCTCCTTTTGCATCATTTGTTGGATAGTATGAGGCCGATTTAAACATTTCTACATTTCTGCTGTTGCCAGAGACCATAGTGATTTAGTGAATCAGGCATGCATCACTCATGTTTGTTCCCTCTTTTCACTGCATATGACTTTAAGGAGAAATAAAAGGCAGGAGGGAGCCAAGGGTACAACTTGCCTCAGAAAATGCTTTTTAGGAGGGGTGCTTTCCATTGATGGATCAGGTTATGAGAATTTGAGCTTGACTCAGTAATATTTAACATATATATTTTTATCTGTATTCAGAAAAAAAAGGCTTTTGTTGTAGCATACTTACTTGTGACATTTTTTTCTCAAAATACAGGACATAATAGATTGTTGGTTAAGGACTTCCATGTAACAAAGCTCTAACTATTCACTGTTGCATATATCAGAAGCATGAAAGTATTTGAACAGGCAAATGCTTCTGTATATTACTAACAGTATTTCTAGGTCAGTAGTCTAACATTCAGATTTTAAATAATTACCCTAACTGAGAAGCTGGCAAAAAGCTTGTCTAGATTTTGTCCTGTACTCCCTTCCAACACCCCATTATACTCCGATATAAGCATTGGCTTTTATTGCAATTTCAGAACATTTTCAGTCAGCTCTTAGACTTCAGAGATGAGAATCATATCAGGGCTTCCTTTGCCTTTCTGCATCTGGTGAACTGAGCGTCAGGTAGTTTTGTTCTCTTCGGACCTTTGTGAAAAAAACTTAAAAATTTTGAAATCTTAACTTTTCTAAGCAGTCATTAAATATTTAATCAGAGTCTCCAAGCAGGTTTTTGTCTTGGCTGTTATGGCAAAAATTTTCTGACATGGTAGAGAAGAATGTGGCGTTCTTTGCCAATGCCAATTACATGCTAGTCTCATTCCAAGGTGGGGACCTTATGATTTATCTACCCTCTGTGCCCATAGACTCTTAAACATTCTGCTTTAGCTAAAGGAGTATCTTTCAACAATGCCCATAAAAACCTTTCATTTTCAAATTCATATAGTTACTCGAGAGCAAAGATAGGTGACTGTCTCCTACATGTGTCTCTACCTGAACAGTAGGTGTGATGGCTGGGACATTTCGATGTATCATAGTTGCGAGAGGCATACTCCTGGCTATAAATGTAGACCATACAGAAGAACAACATATAGATTTAAACATAGAATGGTGCACTGTAGGTGCTAATAATAATAGTGAGAGACTGCACACATAAAAACTGTACAACAGTGTCTGTACAATTAAAATTAGCACATCTATAGTGCAGACCACAGAAGATGTGATTTAAACACCTGAAAATGGAAGTCACCTCTCAACACTTCAGAGTGGGCTGTGGAGGTGATGTTCTTCAACATGCGAGACATGTCAAAAAACAGGCAGCTTGTGCCATCCTGTGGGCAGGGGTTGGGAAATTTTTCCCATGCAGTTTCACTACCAAACCTCAATTTTCTTGACCTTTTAAATACTTCACTCTGGCCTCTTGTGCAGAGCTACCAATAGTACCAGTCTACATGGTGCCTCCTAGTAGTGAAAGGATAGAGTGTTAACACACAGTATCTTTTGACTCCCACTTTGCAGTCATTCGCTAATACTTATCTCTTGGCGATAAATTGAACACTTAGAAAAATACAGGCGTAGTTAATAGACTGCAGACAATTGCAATCTGTGTACAGTCATGATTGCACACTTCTAACATTACACTAGAGACAGATTTGAGATAAAAGCAACACAGCATCTCCCATGCCAAGATGAGAAGATTTAGTTAATTTTTATTTGTCACCAGAATAAAGGTTCAACAGACCCCAGAGACAGGAGCGTGACTCAAGGAGGTAATTAAAACATTCGTAATCTGGGGTCTCTGTGGGTACTTTTATCTTCCTGAGGAGACGAGCATGAAGGTCCAGGTAAGTGTACGTTCAGCTGTGTATGTGTATATGTACACACCTGCATGCGTTCATATAAGTGGGTAGCAATTCAGTCAAAAAAATGCAGACATCTACTCTGTTTGAAATATTTTAGGATTTTGTCAGGATATGGCACTAAGACTTGGAGGGAAGAGCATTTTTCTGGATTGATCACAGGAGGCCTAATGGTACAATATCTAAAATGGGACTAAAGACCTATGTTTAACTAACTGAATCCCAGATGCAGCGTGGGGCAAAGAGCTGTTGTCAGGAAATGAAAATTGTAGAGATAGGGGAAGTAGAACAGGAATGAGGGAATTGGATACCTTGGGATGTCTGGGGATCTGTCACCAACATTGGCAGTGGGTATCTGTTCATCCGTACTCTTGTTTCCACATGGTTTTATGCTTCCACTTATGGAAGGAACCGAAAGAACAAAACCAGGACAGGTGACAACAGGCTAAGGTTAATAAAAAGAATTGAGAAGAAAGAAGAGGGAAAGTTTAGCATGGCAAATGGTGCCAATTCCCCCTCAAAGCTAGTGCATTGCATGAGCCTGATATCATCTTTTCACTTTGAGGCTGTCTGTCTATCTGTGCTATCAAATAAGACATATCTCGGCTTAATCCACAGCTTGCAACGAAGGGAGTGGATTAGGCCTCTGGAGACGATGACTAACAAGTTTAATTTTAACTTTTTTTCAGTTGGACTGCAATGACCTATTTATACAATTTCTTTCTTGCTAGCTAGCTTTTTTTTAACATTACAAGATATACCTGGCCTCTCTCATCTCTCTCTAAACTGTCTGCCTGATGTCCTGATCACTCTCTGATCTATTTCTCTATCTGCTGGGTGGATGCTAATATGACATATCCAACCTCTAAAACAAACCATTTATTTTGAAACTTGGCTGTGTCAGAGTATTTGATGCGTCAAACATTAAAATGAATGTATATTTGGATATTGGGTACATCATGTCTTGATATTAAATTATCTCCTGAAAGGTGGATTGATTTTTAAACTGGCAGGATATATGTATTGCTTCCTTGAATCTCTAGCATGAAGCTATACACGAGGGGAGACTAAGAAAGGTTCTCTATGAAGCAGAGACAGAATTGCTCAAGGGCTATGAGTGTTTTCTTTATATTAATAAATTCTTTTTTGTGCTTAAGGAAAGAGATTCTGTCATTCTCTTCCATTATTATGTGACAATAATACATTAATCTTCTATGAGAGATACTTATCCTAGAGATAATATTTAATTAATGTGCAAAGAAGGAAGTTTAAGTGAAAAAGGTACTTTAAAAATCATATATATTTAATAACATTGGCATAGATATTTCAAAGTCCTTTTTTTCTTTTTGATATCTGGGCCATTTGCATACATACATGCTGAAGCCTAACACCGTCAGTATCTGAAGAAAAATGACAAACTGAGATATACTTTTAGAAAGATAGATTTAGTGCCCATTCACGGTTAGGACTGTGATTTTTTCTGCTTGAACTTTCCCTGCCACTGTTCACAGATGCAACACATAGGAAAAGACATTGCACAATTCTTTGCAATACTCTAGATTCAAACCAGAAGGCAGAGAGCCCTTCTTGTTACAGGACGACTCCTGTTCAGTGTGCTACTTGGAAGCTTGTGGGTCCGCATGTAGAAGCCTATGGGTCTGCATCTGGCTGGTTATCACTATGAACACTACGTGAACACAACTCAGTTGCTGGCTTACTATCAAATGAGTTAGTCAAGTACTTCTGCAATTTTCTCCTCTTCATATGAAGACTGCTTGGGGAAGACATTTTTTCATTTTCAAAATCTTCGCAAGACATTGCTAAAATATCTAGACTTATCCTTTCAGATTTTCAAACAAATACTGGCTGTACTGCAAACAGGGTAGTCCCAAATTTCCTCTCCTCACCAGTATCTCCAAGATATTGACACAGATGTCAAGACCGCAGCCCAACAAGAAAGTCAATGGCCTTCATTTGTGCCTAAACACTTATGACGTCTAAGAAATTCCAGACCTTCCCAAAACAACAGCAGTGCTTTACCAGTAAGTCAAGGACCTTAAATATTTATCCTTTTACATTAATTTCTACTTTTGACAGAGTGATCTGGCTTTTTTCCCATTGCCCAAATAGCCCTTCTTGGTTTTCTTTTTTTCCGATACCAATGCCAGTTGAGCAGAAAGTAAAATTCTGACACTGGAAATAACCATTTGACATAGATATAGGACAAATTAGATAAAATCTAAATAAAACTAAGCACCATGTTACACAAAGAACTATAATCTGGGTTTTTTCTTTTAGAAATGATGAGGCACATCTGGAAAGATAACAAACAAACTCTCAGATTTGGTCCACTATTTCCTCTGCTTACCTTCAGCCTTCCTATACTCCAGTGTGCCTAGCGTTCCCTCATAAGAAGCTTTGGACAGTCTAGAGGAGAAATCCGAAATTAAGACTAGTGTTGGATTCCACTCTAATGTGAATTCCTCATACAGCAGGGTTTTCATCATCTCTGGTTGGATGACAAAGTGGCCTCAAATTGTTCTCAATTTTGTCAAATCCTGAAGGCATGCAGTGATGCAATATTCCTGAGCATGACACTTAACACCACTTGGAAAACATCAGTAATATAGAAAGCACATTTCTTAACACCATTTACACACATCAACTCTGTCTACCACTGTTTACATCATCTTAGAGAATTTTCAGTGAGCTTAGAACAACTTCTAGGCCTTTGCCTTCAAGTTCTCTGGTCTGGTTCCCAAGAATTGAAGTGGCCACCTAATGAATCATAGAATCATAGAATGGTTTAGGTTGGAAGGGACCTTTAGAGGCCATCTAGTCCAACCCCCCTGCAGTGAGCAGGGACGTCCCCAACTAGAGCAGGTTGCTCAGAGCCCCGTCCAACCTGACCTTGAATGTTTCCAGGGATGGGGCATCTCCCACCTCTCTGGGCAACCTGGGCCAGTGTCTCACCACCCTCATTGTAAAAAATTTCTTCCTTAGATCCAGTCTAAATCTACCCTCCTTTAGTTTAAAACCATTAGCCCTTGTCCTGTCACAACAGGCCTTGCTAAAGAAATCGTCCCCATCTTTCCTACGGTCTCCCTTTAAGTACTGGAAGGCTGCAATAAGGTCTCCCCGCAGCCTTCTCTTCTCCAGCCTGAACAACCCCAACTCTCTCAGCCTGTCTCCATAGGAGAGGTGCTCCAGCCCTTGGATCATCTTCGTGGCCTCCTCTGGACCCGCTCCAGCAGGTCCATGTCCTTTCTGTGTCGGGGGCTCCAGGGCTGGACGCAGCACTCCAGGTGGGGTCTCACCAGAGCAGAGCAGANGATGAAATCCCGTCCCTCTGGTGTGTCAACTGCACCGCTCAACTTGGTGTCATCTGCAGTGCTCCTGGATGAAAGCTAAAACTGTCAGATTCAATCTTCCAGGACAATAATGGTCAAACCTTCTCTGTGTACAGCAGAGTTGTTTTCAGGGGAAGACTTGGAACAAATTCCAACAGTAGCTGAGGAACATTCCTGGGTTTATTACCTCTGGCTTCACCACATTCTGCTGCAAGTACATTTCTGTTATCTGCCTTTTTCTAATGCAAATATAAGCAATATACATCTCTAAGAAACCCCTTCACAAAGATTTTTAAATCCAGATGAAAACAAAACCTTAAAAGGAAAGTGAAACAAAGAAAAAAAAATTCCTAACAAAGACAGACAAAACCGAATGCCCTTATCAAACATGTGACTCTATTCCTTGAGCTTCTCCTGGGAGGAAGACCAATTTGTGACAGTCACTAGTCATGTTTCTTAATGCGTTAATGGAAGGTGATAAGATATGATGATAAAGAGAGCAGTGTAAGAACCTCCATAGAGCAGAAAGATTTCATTGACTGTGATGTGTGTCACTGGTGATAACAATGAAAATTTGCCATGCTTATAAAAGCCTTACAATGCCAAGATGAGCAGATTATAGGAGTGGTGGGTGCTTGTTTTAGGTACTAGTTAGTTTTCATGAAAATGGTAGCTAAGCTGAACTAGTAGATAGTTTGGTTTTCTCCTCCATGCAAAAGTAATTAAGAAAGGCAATGACAAAAGGACAGGTAGGTCCTGTATTTCTGACTTGAAATAATTAATTTAGATTAGTGAATAACATTTTCAAAAGTACCTAAATGCTTCAGGCTTTTAAGGCTCTCTTCAAAGTATATTTACTCCACATAATACAGCACGCTACCAAGACCCCAGAGCTAGTAACTAATGAGCTAGATACTATGTCACCTTGTTGAGAAGCAGAATTAATTAGTACAGCCATAACACCATACTACCAAGGTTTTGGCTTCTGGGATCTGTGCTAGTATGGCACTGTCTGAGGCATATAAATGTACCATCTTGGAGTTTGCTTGCAATGCTCCATTACATTGCATAGACATGCCTTCAAGCACCAAGACTTGTAACACAGAAGAAAACTCAGGCTCTTACGGGTACATAAGTTACTTTTGAAAGTAAGACTTACTGTACCTTGGAGAGATGCAGGCAAGAGGCTACAAATCTGAAGTGTGAAGCTCAAAGTGAGATTTGTTGTAAGCTAGATGAAATAAATTTTGGACACCTTTCTGGATAGCTGCTGATCATTTTCAGGCTGAAAGAGATTTCAACATACAATTATCCTTTCCTTGGTATCTGATTGGAGACTTCAGTTGTGATTCCATATGGCTCCAGTATGTGTTTTGCAGTAAGGAAAATTTCCACACTTCTCTCAAATAACAGTGCCCCCCTTGAAGTTCCTATTTGCAGCAAATACTATTTAACATATCTGCTCTTGTCCCGGTATTTTTTTTTTTTTGGAATATTAGAGTCTCCTCTACTAGAGTTTGACTTCAGCTCATCAGCTAGTCTTGAACTACTCCCTACTACTCATTTTCCTGGAGCTTTGGAGGAAAGTTGTAGTGCTTCTGCTTTAAAGCCAGCCTCTTTGTACAAGCTGGTTGTGAGCTGGTCATACTGCGTTTTTGCAACATTTTTGCAATGGTCGTTTTTTTTGATAATTAATTTCTGAATCTTTTTTACCCTGCCTTTTTTTTTTATCCTGTGAGAAAGTTGGATTCCCTCCTTTAAATATGGTGGCACCACAGTGGTTCTGAACTTCTTGCTGTTATGAGGGGCTAATCGAATATCACTTTTCCATGTTGCAGGTGCTAACTATTTTAAATTTCACAGTTTTAAAAAAAAAGTGGATATGGATTTCACAGTTGTAGTTATCCAAAATTTATCAGTGATCACTGCCTAAAATAGACAGAACAGACTAGCTGTGTCTTGTTTTGGTATAATTAGCCTCACTGTCTGCCTCTATCCATTTCAATGAAACTACCAATTTGCACGACCTGAGAGTTTGATCCATACATTTTTACATTTATGCCACTGTGGCTAAAATTGAGGTTAGATAAATACTACAGCAAAAGTATGTTAAAAGAATTATTTGTCTTTTGATTCAAATTCACATGGGAGGTAATTAAACAAATAGCTTCCTTGTTGTTTAGCTGTGGGGAGAGGAAAACAATGGAAAAAAAAATCTTCCCTTAAAACTGACCTTTCTCATAATATGTGCCCTTTTCTTCCCGCAAACAGCAGAGATACATGTATTCAGCCCAGTGAAACTTGGGGGGGGCCGGAATAGAGTCAGACTCCACCCAGCAGAAATTCAATATATTAATATGAAGGTCTGTCAAAACAGATTCTCCTGGCAAAGAGTTTTCCAGGCGATGTTCTTAAATGCTAGTATTATTTGATTGTTACAATCCCTCCCTCTAGCCTCTCCCTCCAAATGTGCCTCTCTTATTATCTCAGGCTTGTCATGACATTTCTTTAATATATACCATTCTGATACCACCAACTTAGATTTCTGTCAGTCTAGCCCTGGGAAAACATTGTTAGCAGCCACTATTTAAACAATTATTGTTTAGATTTTTGTGGATACTGTTAGATGTTGTGAGGGCTAAAACATTAGTAGTTAACATGTATTAGAGCTGCATAGCTGAAACAGATGCAGCAATGATCCGAGTTCATTGCTCTCAACTGACATCTGAGTGAATCAAAGAGAAAAGGCTAACAGACATCACACACCTGAAGAACCATATGAATTGCACGTATTCAGAAGGACTTTGAGTAGTGTTACACATTACATGGTTTTGGGCCTCCTACAACTTCTGGGAAAGTTTAATAAAAAAAACCAAACCCAAACCCAACGAACAACCAATATCCTCCTTTTAAGCCCTATGAGGAGGTCCACCTTGCATTTACATTGATAGCTGCCAATTTTATTGGTTAGTGGAAAAACAAACCCCAAAACCAAAACAACCTAGGTCACATGCTGGTCTCTATGTACCTCCTTGGAGATGACTACTAATTTGACAATGCTAACTTTGTACTTTGACCTGTAGCTGTCAAGAGATTCTTGCATCTGTAGTTCAAGAAAACTGAAAGAGAACTGTGTATTCATACTCATTTCCTCATCATAGCGTACTCTAACAGCAACAAAAAGGAGCAACAATTGTGGAGTTGAACAAGACCATAAAAAAAAGCAATGTATTAGTCCCTTTGGTTGTATCTATACACAAAATTATACTATGGTCACTGAATATGTACTTCAGTAATTTAACAGGAACAGTGTAAATCCCTGTAAAGGTATACATTTCAATATTAGAATATCTTATTTCTATTTAGCTGAACCTGCTTATAATCAGCTGAAATGAAATTGATACAAAAGGATAATAAATAAATAAATAATCAAATTGGGCGTCCCACTCATTTTTTTCTCTCATTTCTCACTAAACTGCATTAAAGTCTACCTTAGACATAAAAAGTGTATTTTCTCTTGGAGGGGAGATACCCCCAACTGAATAACATCAGAATAGAAAGAAATTGCTACAATCACCTTTTCCCACACCATTTTGCAATTAGCTCACCCTCCAAAAGAAGGCAGTGGCCTTGTTTATGGGATGGAGTGGTCCTAGCAGAGTATCATGTATTTTCCAGATTGTGGTCTTGGCCACTTTAACTAAGACAAGACAGCTGCTACACTTAAAATTACAAACTCAGTTTGCATGTAATTCTTACCATGCCGAAAAAAGTTGTTATAGAAAATGGTGAAAATAATAGTACCTCCATATATGTATGTAACAGTTGGGAGGACAGAAATTCCCTTCTGAATGAAAGATACCTCAGCACTTTCCAAGCCAGTCCACAATGAGGACAATGCTATTTTTTAAAATCCTATTCCCTGTTTTTATTGCACATGACATATTACATTGTACTGTACAGTGTGTGGTGACGAGAAATCCCCTGCTTATTTAATTGTGATCCTTCAATGACTTTGAAAGGGAGTGCTTTATTTCCATTTCTTTAATTTACTAGTTCTTTAGCTGATGATTTTATTAACCCTTGTATTTGAGAACTGATGCTTAACAAAAAAGAGGACAAAAAAAAGCCTTTGGCAGTATTGTGAAGGCCTGGAACTGAATAATGCACTTTAATAATGAGGGATAGAGCTATGGCTTTTGCTGATGGCTGTGACCGGCTCTGTGACCTGATTATGTCGCAGAGTGTCAGCAGCTGAGACACTACAAAAGGGAGCGCATCCCATCAAATCTATCTCCATTGTAATCACTCGCACTGCTGAGAGGCTTGTTAGGAGCAGGGAATCCATCAGGCCTCATTAGCACCATTTACCATCAAGAAGCTTAAAGAGCAAACGTGTACCCTCTCATCAGAATAATGAGAGCCAAAGTACTCCTATTATCTAATTGGATCAACAATACCTCTCTCTCTATTTAGTTTCCTGGGCTACTTGTGGACTACAACTCTCAAAAATTAGTTATTTTTTGTTAATTGCCAGGGTGGAGCTGGGCTCAAGGTTTTTCAGATACAGAAGGTTTTCACATGTAAAGAGCAAGGCATGGGCACAATGAACCCCAAGCTCCTGCAAGGGCGTTCTTAGATTATACTGATGCTATCCCAATTAAATTCACTGTTCAGTTACAGTATGTACTGTACAATTACACCATACTTACTTAGGTTTTCCTATTAACCTACCAGGATATTGAATGTATTTCCATCTTTAACCACAAGACAGTTCATAATGCCAACTCCTATCATGCTACTTTTTTGCTCTTTATGGTAAAATGTTATTTTGCAATTGATGAATTAGGATGTATTTTTCTCCTGTTAGACAGCTTCCATCTTTCCAAAAAAGAAACTAAACTTACTCAGGACACATATTTAAAATGTATTTGATCCTGTTGAAGTCAAGAGAGACTTATATGAATGTAACTGATGACAATTAAGAACTATGTTTTAGCCAAGTAGGAAGCTGGCAGTTAGCACTTATGCAAACCAGAAGCATCAACCTTGCTTCCATATTTCTGTGGTTCATCTCCTTACAAAGATTAAGAAAACAGCCAAAATACACATTTCATATACTTACCAGACATAGTAAAACCCACTCAAATGTCCTAATATTTTCTTCCATTTGCAATAACAGAGCAAAAAAGAGAAATGTCTGGTTGTTACATCTCTGAAGAATCCAAGTGCACAAATGGCACTAGGATCCTACTATAAGGGCAGGTTGAAGCTAAGCAGGTAGACAGTTTCTCTTTGAAATCAGTGAATCTACTGGCAGGGTGGAATCTAGCAACTCTTCTACACTGGCCTTTAAATTTCAGATATGAAAGCCCAGTCCTGTAAATACCTCCTGGAAAGTGCTGAGGACAAACAGACTGTAAGCAGCATTACATGGGCCAATAGCTCTTCATAATATGCCTGTGAAAATGAAAATTTGATTTAGAGTCCTCTACCTGTACTATATCAAATTAATCAGGTGATCTAATCATATCATTCCAATGGATTAGGTCTCTTTTCTACAGTGGTCTTGGGGAGCTCTGGTATTACAGTTCATCCTGCCATCCAAAGCAAAAAAAAAATTATCATACCATAATTGTGAATTCAATAATTAAATTAATAACAAATATGCTATATAAATGATTTTTAATATATATAAATTTGTTGCTGTGATTGTAAGAACTCCTAGACTATTGGGAATTAAGGCCATGCCATATGTCATTTAAAAGACCATTTCCCTAAATTTGCCATAGGATCTTGGATTTGACCTATAGCTTAATGTCTCCAGGGATTACCGATCACCATATATTTAGCTAGACAGATGGACATTTACAAGCCCTGAATTTCTATAACAGAAGCAGTATATAATTACAAAGATTGCACATACAAACAGTCTGGTAAGTCATCCAGCCTTATATTTGCAGGAGCGAGTGTTGGGTGTCACACTTGTGCTTCTTTGAAAGGGCAATTTTCAAAGGGCAGTTTCTTAACATATGATGGAAATCTGGCTCCTTAACGAGTCCAATCAGATCATTCAGAAATGGAGTATCCCAAATTACTATTCACTTATGCTCCCAATTTTGAAGAAATGTACCTTTCAGTTCTTGTTTAGTTGCTATAATTTTATTAATTTGCAGGGAATGTAATTTAATTTCTGTAATGGAGTTTAATTCACTGAATAGACAGTGAATTTTGTTTTGTAAACAGCTTCAGAAGTGTGCTCTAAGCAATATGGGTTTATGCTGAATATTATAAAAATGGGTGTTATATTACACACTTATCAATATTTATCTATATTGTGGTGAGGTCTGCAGTGCTGATTATAAACTAAGGAACATTTGTAAAAAGAGGTAATAAAAAGACAGCCCTTATTTAAAAGAGCTAGGCAAACAGATAGATTCTGTAATTTTATCCAACAATAGGGAAGATTCTTCCTTTCTGTTCTCTTTCTCTGCAACCTGTGGAATTATTGGACTTTACATTATGTGTGGAATAAACAAGACTCAGCCTGAGGGAATCTATAGTTTCGTTCAGTGATATCTTCACAGTAGTATTTTTTTAAACCTACAATGAATGACCACACTTTGCTTACATTTTCTGTGGAGAACACGTAAAGGGAAAACCACTGAAAAACTAGACTGGGTTTATATCTTCAGCTCGTACAATGAACATCTTTGGTGCCAAGTGCTTCATGTGAGCAGTGATTGTGACCCATTTCTGGAGCACAGATAGAAACAAGCAGACTTCTAGGTTGGAGCTGATCTGACTATGAGTTATAGGTATTATAACCAACTTTTCTTCCAAACCAATACCCCATCCCTCCAGAAATCTTAATAGGCTTTTGAGAGCCTCCATTTAAAGCTGGCTGCATAAAATGATCCTTTGATGAAAAGGGATTGAAACAAGGGTTAAAGTAGACATTGAAAGGTTATTGTAGAGGGCACATTGTTCATACAATCCTCCTTTAATATGTGTGGTGTGCACCTGCGATAAGATGATTCATTAGATAAGGCCTCACTTTGACAAGCTCCATCGTTCAACCCTCGGGGTAGTGATGGAACAATTCTGCACCCACCCAGTAAATATAACAAGGTCAGCATTTTTTTTTCTGGGACTTGGATGGTGATAGTGGAAGTTCAGGATGCATCTTTGTTCATGTGTTATGTTAAAGAAAAGGGGGGAGGTGTGCTCCTATAAAGTATTGCCTGTTACTTTTTAATGGGCCAAAATAAAAAATGTCACCCCTGTTCCAATTAAATAACACGATTGTAGAAAATCATCAGGAAAACCCCTGCTCTTCTTGGTATATTTTCCCCCATACTGAAAAGTAAGAGTAGGAACTAAATTGTAGAGTCACATATCATCCAAGCTGCATCATTTCAATAAATGTCTACCAGGGCCTAACATTCACATAAGCACCGTGGATACCACTGTATGCCCAGTTTGTAGTATTTAGAATAATGACATTCAAATTACTCAGTTACCAGGTCCAGTCCTAAGTTATATTGACAGATTTGTTGCAGTGACGTTATGCGAAACAAGTAGTTGTGTTAATTTTAGTCCTAGTAAATGCAATAAAGAATGACAGTGGACACAATCAGAAAGCTACTTAAGCATGCTGCATCAATGGAATTATTTATATACATCTACATTCAGATGCATATCTTTCAGCATCATATTAAAACTGAAGCAGTTTGCAACAAATAAACAGCTCCCAAATGCAGATAACACACAATCTCTCTCTTAGACACACCATAAACATTGCCCAAGTTTCTGTTTGGAGAATTTATTTTAAAGCAAAAGTTTCTCCCAAATTTGCATTACAGACCAGCAGATTCATTGCAAATTGCTTAACTTAGTTAATCAGCAAATGAGTAAGCCACCCAATTAAATACATCCCAAATACATGATTACAATTTAAGTTGTGTTCCTTTACTTAAAACTTTTAATACCTTTTTGGAAATTAAGTAATACAGAAATTCTACAATTTGCAAAGAAAGTGTAATCTTAATAGTACAGTAGCACTTTAACACAGTTGTCTATTATTAGGCATATATAAGTGGAAAAGACAGCTGGTATGTTTGTTAAGAATCACAGGGTTGCTGGACTTTTAAAATATCATATTGGACTATTGTGATCTTTTCAAAAGGTTGAATTAAAATAAAACAAACCCTAATCCTTTTCTGGTTTGAAAACACTTTCTAACAGCTCCTAACTTCCTCCCAGTTCTCAGACCTTCCATTTCTTACCTTGTCTGGCAAATCAATATTTATTTATCTTCAATATGTGCACTTTCAAATTGCTGTCATACAAACGGAACTCGTTTTTGTCCCAAGATCAGCCTGCCATCAGAATTCACTGTTTTCTACATCTTCTACTCACCTGTCCTTGTGCATTAGTGACAAGTTGACCTGTGACCCCCTGAAGACTGGAGAGGGCATTGCCAAAGGCCTGGGAGCTTGCTATTGAGCCCATGGCTGCTGCTGCTGCAGCTGCTGCTGCTTGACTTGCTAGCGGATTATTAACCAGCTGAAAAAAGAAAGAAAAGACCATGGTAAAACCCCCAATAAACACAGAGTACTAACTGGATAACATAAAAGTGATTATGCCAATGTGGGTAAAAAACTGTCTACTCCAAGAGCTTGAGTAGTTTTAAGAGACTCTTATTTCTGAGGCTTTGGTGTCTTTGACAACGAATGGTTTTAAAAAAGCCAGAGGAAATCCCATGTTAATATTGAAGAATAAAACTTTCTTTTTTTATCCTTTTCTGTCTTCCTTTTTTTTGAGTCATGCTTGATGTGTTTCTTTAGGTTAATGTGCTAATGCCACAGTTGTAGCAGGCTAATCCTGCTGTAAACAGCAATCAGTGAAAAATTAGCGTTTGATTTGAAGGGGAATGGGATATTTACTTGGGGATATTCAGAACAGAGACTATTTTATTAATGACCCCAGAAATGAGAAAAACCTGCAGATCTTTTTAATTTATATCATCAAAGAATTGGTCTCAACATCTAGATAAATCACAGTAGAGGATTCAACCCCGTGACTGAGTTCAGTAGAAATTTACTAAAAATTCAAAATTCATTTGCAAAATATGATACTAAGCAACTTAATGCTTCTCGACTGCAAATGATTAATTGCAGGACTCAAAAATTGTCAGGCAGTGAGTTGCACTGCCACTTCAGTCAGTTCTACCTGGGTGCTCCATATAAAGCATACAGCACAGTCATGGCTTTCACCTTAGGAGACTATAGGAATCCCACAGAGGAACACTCCCATCAGCACTTGGGTTTATCAAAAATACCAAAAGTGTGTTCCTCTGTCAGAATCAAATGTCCTCTGGGAGATGGCTTGTTCACTGGATTATTGTGAAGTTTATATTTTCTCATCCTTTTCTGAGAATGGGAAAACTTTGGACTGAACACACAGGGATGACAGTAAAAAAAAATAAAAATGCTGGCAACCATCATCCCTGGGACAGCTGTCCTGAGAGCAATCAAACAACACAGTTCAACAGGCTGAAAATGTATTTTAGAGTGGGTTTGCCCCCTAAGAATCACTGCATTTTAGCAAAGCTTGCAAAACGCACATTAGCAGGGTAAAATAGCCAAAAGTTTGAGGGACAACTGTCTGGAGGCAGCAAAGATGATTTTTCTTAGGCTGAGGTGAAAATGCTGAAGCTAACTCAGAAGAGCTTAATGTTTGAGCTGAAATTAGTAGGAGTTCTAAGTCCTTAGATGATGAGTAAATTATCAATCCTATAGAAATGTCACAATCCTATAGAATAGTCACAGATACCAGTAAGGGATGTACTCCACAGACAGGCTCTGCTTCAAAATAGGTTATAAAATATTAATCAGTGATTAGTAGATGTTTTAAGCATGTTACAGATATGAGTAGTGTGTATGTTATAGATGTTCAGAAGCCCATCAGTAGAAGATGTCAGATATGGTTATAATCTATGCTTATAAGAAACCTACTTGTCTGTTGGATGTTGCAAAATCTACAACAATTGATTGGTCATACATTAAAACATCTATTAATCATTCATTAGCCCTTCATGAAGTATTTATAAATGGAACCTTAATATAAAGTGTTGCCTAAACGGGCGCCTTGGGCACATCTGATCCCTCTAGAAATTGTAAAGTAAATAACTAAATAAAGATTAGTAGCAATGCTGGACAGAAAAAGATTATATTGTTGGAGGAAATATTTTGATTTTGAAAAAATTGTTGTATGAATCTCCAAAACCAGTGTGCAGCATCCCACAGCAAGAAAATGAAGCAGGAGTAAAACACAAAGGGGGAAACTGCAATGACTGCTTGATTAGCAGTCTTGATTAGCTGTGAAGAGAGCAGAGAAGGGCACAATGACCAAGGCAAAGTTCAGTCCCTGAATGCAGAGTGTAAGCAATTCCACTGACTGCAAAATGTGTGAGCTCAGAGCTAGTTTCATGCACTCCTCGGCAACTTGGGTGGTGGTGCCTGAGCACGGCAGTAGAATGCCAGATAACAGAATAGATAAGCTTGTCAGTTTTCTGCTCAAAACAGTGACATTCCTTTATTGTCCAGATCAGAAGCTGGTAAACCCTGCCTTTCTCCTGAGCACTTCATGGGCAGCAATGGGACTTGGAGTAATTCCCTTGTAGCCGCAAATACTTGGAGAAGAGAGGCAGCAGCAGAAGTGTAAGACTTTCAGAAAAGGCCTTCCATAATCTTTTTTAGGCACCCACAAGTTACCGCACCTATGATCCTACAGCATCTGACTGCAGGTGTAAATGATAATCTTTGCATGGTTACCTGACATCAGCAATAAACTACACTAGTTGCTATAGTTCCTGGCTTCAGTTACATATAGGAACAGTTACTTGGGGAGCATAAGTAAACTTGTAAATCTGGAAACTACAAAGGGTTAAGACCTTCTAAAAATCAGTCTATCACCTCCTAGGATCTCCTTTCCATTTTTCTTGCTCCAGTTTTCAAAAACTGTACATTTTAAAATACAACAATAAAATTTAATTACAAAAACCCTGGAGACACTCAGGATTGCTTTTAGTTGCATCACAGAGATAAGCTACTTATTAAAAATGATGGCAGAGGCGATGATATGCATAGGTACCCTGGGTAGTACCATGTTCCAGGAAAAATCACAGTGAATGGGCCAACTCACAGGGTAAGAGACTTCTAAGTGCATATAAAAACATCCCTATCTATTCAGAAGTCTGATTAAAAATTAGAAGATGCATTTTTCTTTGAGTGCTTTGGGAAGCTGTTAACTGCAAGTTACAAGTTAAAATGACCCTTTATATCATGTGCAAATTGTGGATGGAGAAATACACTTCATTTCATTATGTCTGGACACCAAGGTAATTTCTAACACATTATATCTTGTTTTTATTTTAAAAATAAAATCTCTGACTTGAGAGGTTTATGCCATTTCTCAGTGTAGGTTGGATCCTTGAGAACTCTTATTGGAAATATTAGAAATATATTACAAAAGATCCCACAAAGGGTTCTTCCCATTTTCTTTCTGTATTAAAATAATGATTTAATTTGGAAAGCTGAGACCTTTGGAGCTGTCGATTCCAGTGCCCAAATTTCTGCTCCCACTCAAAACACTAGCCATAACAGCAGGTAATAATGATCTTAATTTAAAGTGACAGGCCAGCCCTCTCAAGGATGCCTCCGTTAATGACATGATTACATGGGGAAGCAAACTTTATGAGGAAGAATCTTGTAAAAACTGAGTAGCTTCAGTCATTTCTCTGACTTCCCAAAGCCGAACTTTTAAAGGAAAAACATATGAAAGTTGTTCTACTCTAGCTCAGTGTAAAGCAGGAGTCATTCCACTGCAGCAAACAGAACTCACACAAGTAAAACTAACCTGTAAAATGACGGGGGATGAGAGAGGCACTACCTACAAGATCCTAAAACTGTGACGTGTGAAGTGAGAGTTTCTAGGGTTAAGAAATAGTGTTCAAAAAGCACAATTTCAAGAAAAGTGTGGTAGAATCAGTGCTGCAAGCAGCTTTCTTCAGAGCTATAAATACTTTTTTCTTCTGGAAGAATACCTTTTCCTCTCTTTTTTCCAAAGCTAACTTAGTATCTCAGTGAACTTGCTGTGAGAAACTGATCAAGCATTCATGTGCTGTTGAATACCAGATCAGATTTGATAGCCTACACAGTAATTTTACTTTTCTCTATAAAGGGCATATCCCCCTGAACTTCCATTCCCCTGGTCTGGAAGTAAAAGAGTCAGTTTTACCCATTACAATGTCACTCATTCAAAAAATATAAGGAAAAAACCAAATGGTTTGACTGATTAAATGAAAAGCCAAGACATTTCAGGATGCCAGAGCATCATATAAAAAAATGGGCCTGTAACCTGAAAGGTAATGTCACTTTATGCAGTGCCAGTATAAGACTAAAGTTAGATCTTGCGTGATTTCTAAAGGACTTGTGGGAGAGGCTAAGAGTGAAGATAACGCTATCTGAATGCAGCAATGGAGAATGGAAGGACATATTGTGGAGTAACAGCAGGCACAGCTTTGGAGAGCCACAAGGATGCTCA
>VZTV01102672.1:4858-15178 GCA_013400875.1 Anhinga rufa
AGGACTGGAGGGAATGGCAGGGCGATGGGCCAGGGGAGGGTTAGGTTGGGTATTAGGAAAAGGCTCTTCACCCAGAGGGTGGTGGAGCACTGGAACAGGCTCTCCAGTGAGGTAGTCACAGTGCCAAGCCTGACGCTATTCAGGAAGCACTTGGACAAGGCCCTCAGAGACATGCTGTGAATTTTGGGGTTGTCCTGTGCAGGGACAGGAGTTAGACTCGATGATCCTTGTGGTTCCTTCCAACTCAGGACATTTTGTGATTCTATGGTTCAGGAGAAACCTTTTCAGGAGAAAGGAGAGAAGCAAACCCAGCCAACTCCGGTGAGGTCAGTGAGCCTTTCTCAGGTGTGTCTCTACATCTTTGTCAGAAGCAGTCAAGTGGATGCGCCAGGTCTTGGCTTTCTTTTCACCTGAAAGCCTCATGTGCTATCACCAACTGCTGCATTGCAATGTGCCTGTTCCCAGGTGTGTGAGATTCCTCCACCCCAAGCCATATCTCTTCAACACTGCCCAGGAGCAGGCACAGCCCTTATTTCTTGTACAGTGCCACAATCCCAGCCTTGCCAAAATGGCCAACCACAGTTTTGAGGCAGGGAGGCAGGGGTGCAGCTGGCCCAGGCCCTCAGCTGTGGGTCTGAGTCTAAAAATGTGCAGCTCTGAGCAGACCATACTATGATGAGCCCAACCTGCACTGCTCTGCATGGCTGTGGGATGATGGAGGGGAGAAGCACTGGCATGGCCCTGTATTTGGCACCATTTCCCAGATCTTGCTCTAACAGTGCAGAGGGGCTTGGCAGAGACTGGTTCCAAAGGGGCCCTGCATGGAGCAATGTCTGCAGCACTGTGGCCTTGCCAAGGCACTGCACAAGGCAGACCGTAACAGCAGCAGGAACAGTGGCTGGGATGAGTGGGGTCATGCACGGTTGCCAGCCAGGGACCTCATCTCAGGGTAGCAAAGTCTGAAAGGGGATGGGACACAGCAGGAGGAGAAAGAGACTGACCTGTTGATGAAATCAGACCTTTCCTGCCCACCAAAGCTGTGCGTGAGCGCTGCCTCACACATAGAGACTTGAGGGTAGGAAGTAATTATTCACAGAGGTGTCGTGGTTTAGCCCCAGTCAGCAACCAAGCACCACACAGCCGCTCGCTCACTCCCCCCTGGTGGGATGGGGGAGAGAATCGGAAAAGTGAGGAAACTCATGGGTTGAGATAAAGACAGTTTGATAGGTAAAGAAAGAGCCGCGCACGCAAGCAAAGCAAAACAAGGAATTCATTCACTGCTCCCCATGGGCAGGCAGATGTTCAGCCATCTCCAGGAAAGCAGGGCTCCATCACGCATAACGGTTCCTTGGGAAGACAAACACCATCACTCCCGGTGTCTCCCCACTTCCTTCTTCTTCCCCCAGCTTTATATACTGAGCATGACATCATATGGTATGGAATATCCCTTGGGTCAGTTGGGGTCAGCTGTCCCGGCTGTGTCCCCTCCCAGGTTCCTGCGCACCCAGCACAGCACGGGGAGCTGAAAAAGTCCTTGACTAGTGTAAGTGCTACTTAGCAACAACTAAAACATCTCTGCATTATCACCACTGCTTCAGCACAAATCCAAAACACGGCCCCATATGAGCTACCTCGAAGAAAATTAACTCTATCCCAGATGAAACCAGGACAAGAGGGTATCAGATGACGCATTCTGTGGATGGAGGCGGCTGGTGTATAGGGACCCCCATGCCTTCGTCTCAGCCTACAGGGATGTTCCCACTGAAGGGAACTGGGTCTAGTGCAGTACAATGGCTCTGTGATGCTGTGGGGCATAACAAGAGTGCATTGGAGCTCAACCACCTGCTGTTGGGACAGGCCACATCACTGGCAGAAATGTCTGGTATAAGGGTCCAAGAGCAATCTGTACTTGTATAGTCTTGTAACTCCTGCTCTGTCCAGACAGGGTGACTGGGTCCCCACCACGTAACAAGATAGTCTGGTGTCTGACATCCCTGGTCCCCAGCCACTTCCATGCAAAGGGCTAACCCAGGGCAGTCCCTGTGCTGGAGAGGGAGGTTCCATGCCACCACACCACTGCCATGCCTGATGCATGTAATAGCCCAATCACATAGGGCTCTCCCTCACATGGGCTACCCAGTTAGTACCTTTTCTTCCTGACCCATGTCCCTGACATCTGCCTGCCCCTAAGCTGGTGACATGTGCATTTTGTGCAGGTTTGCCCTCCTTCCCATGCCACCCTGGCTCTTCACCTGGCCTTGCAGAGCACTGCATAACTGGTGCAGGTTGATACACCACCCGTGCTGAACAGAGGCATGTGAAGGATCCAGGCTGGCTGGCAGGCACATCTTCCCTCCTTCATCCAGGAACTTCAGCTCTGCTCCCAGATAATGGGAACAATTGCACAGTCAGCACAAGCAAAAACAATGGGCAGATCCCAGTGTCAGTGATGCAAACAGCAAATTATTGTGGCTCTGTCAGAAGGAACACCAAGGAGGAGGGGATCAGAGGAAAGGCAGCAAGACAGCCTGTGGGGGAGGGCTGGAAACCAGATCAGCATCCCCCAGTCACACTGAGAGGAGCAACTACCCCTCCTTTCTGTGCAGGCCAAGCCAACACAGACTCAAGTCCTACCCCCAGACACAGAACAGACCATTCCAGTCTCTGCAGCAGCCTTGTATGTATTCGGCAGCTGTCAGGCATATAAAGAGAAGCTGTCAGCACATCCCCCTCAGTTTCATAGCTTCTAGGCTAAACAACCCAGGCTAATTTAGGCTTTCACCATAAGCTGCTTTGCCCAAACTTCCCTCTTAAGGACTCAGGTGAGTTTTCTCCCTCCTTGAAGCCCAAGAACCTGGCTGGACACCAAGCCCCAGAAGAGGTACCAGCACTACCAGGCAGAAGATTAGGCGTCTGAGCCAGATCAGGCTTCTTGCAGGCTGTGTGCCCATTTACACAGGTGCATGACACCTCCTTGTGCATGGTAGCTGGTCACTACAGAGCAGCGTTCAACTTGGGATGCAGTGCTTGTCCAGTGCTCCTCATCCTTTTTCTCACCGGGGTTAGCTTTCTTACCCCAGTTTCAGTGCTTTGAATATTTCTCTACACATCTGCACCCTCATTTGTAGAATGAGCAATAACAAATAAACTACTTCCCCAGGGGTGCTACTGTGGGCTTTGATAGAGGCTGATTCTAGTTCCCAAACAAAGAAGCTCAGTAACTTCCATCATTCGTGGGCTCAATGACTATGATAATACTGGATACTTTTGCTATCAACACACCTGTCAGATCCCTTTTTAGCTTTACTAGGCTCTTGGCTTTGATGCCTTCACGTAAATGATCTTGGAAAAGGCTAAGTGGTATCAATACACAGGACATGCATCTCGAATACCATATACTGTCTAGTTGTCCCATCCTAAAAGGGTAGTAAAGAAATTATCAGCTGGGAAAGATGGCAAGGATCTGCACTGTCACAAATGGTACAGTGCATATATATAGCAAATAATTATTAACTGTTTCTTACAATAGAAACTAGGAAGCGCCAGATGAAATAATTGGGCAGCTGGTCTAAACCCAACAGAATAAATTACTTTTCACATTGCACATAATTACATAGCAGAACTCTTGACTTCACAATACCCTATGATAATCAAAAGTATAAATGTCTGTTCTTGGGCAGCACTGAATTCCCCAAAACCAATTATGCAGCAGATGATAAAAAAACACCACCACCAAATGAACAAAAATGAGGATTGGGAATTATTAATGATTAGCAGAGGGGCCTTCCTCATTTTATAAACTTCCTAAAGTCTCAGAGGGTTGATATCCACAACCTGGTGATGGATCTGAGCCCATTCGTTGGCTGAAGACAATGAGGGAATTTCCTGTAGCAGCTTTATAGAAGATATCTGGATTTGCTGTACCTTTGCCCTCCATTATTATTATTATTATCACAAGGTATTGTCCTGGTTTCAGCTGAGATAGAGTTAATATTCTTCCTAATAGCTGGTATAGTGCTGTGTTTTGGATTTAGTATGAGAATATTGTTGATAACACACTGATGGTTTAGTTGTTGCTAAGTAGTGCTTACACTAGTCAAGGACTTTTCAGCTTCCCATGCTCTGCCAGGTAGGGAGAAGAGGCTGGGAGGGGGCACAGCTGAGGCAGTTGACCCAAACTGGCCAAAGGGATATTCCATACCATATGATGTCATGCTCAATATATTAACTGTGGAGAGTTGGCCAGGTGGCAGCGATCGCTGCTCAGGGACTAGCTGGGCATCTGTCAGCAGGTGGTGAGCAGTTGTATCACTTGGGTTTTTTTTCCTGGGTTTTTGCTTCTCTCTTTCATTGTTTTCCTTTTCATTACATCACCATCATCATCATCATTATTTTTATTATTATTTATTTTATTTTAATTATTAAACTGTTCGTATCTCAACCCATGAGTTTCTTACTTTTGCCCTTCTGATTTGCTCCCCCATCCCACTGGGGGGCAGGGGAAGGGTGAGCGAGCAGCTGTGTGGTGTTTATCTGCCTGCTGGGTTAAACCACAACAGGGATCAATGAGTTAATTCTACCTCCATGGGAGGGAAATAAGGTACAGCAGCCAGCACATGGACATGGCTGAATTGATTTAAACAAACCCTCACAACATACCTTGGACATTATCTTCCAGTGAACAGGAGCCAAGGCAACAGCCAATGTAGAACAGCAGCCACAGCAACTTTGGAGAGAGCATGTGATAGGCAGTCATGGGACCAGTCGGGAGACAGTGTCTGGGGGTGCAGGGGCAGATCTGGCATTTGCACCCTCCCCTGCCCTCCTCTAGGCCAGACTGCAGCTGGTTGAAGGACAATGCTCACCTGGAAAAGGCAGCAGCTGTTGGCTGTTTCCATAGGCATAATCCTGCCCAAAGTGAGCCTTGCTCAGGTCACAGCAGGCCATGAGAGGCTCTGCAGCAGAGAGCTGGAGCAGCCAGGTTTTCAGCCTGGGCAGCACCATTCTGCCACTCTATGGAGGCAGACACAGGCAGAACAGGGCCCACACAGGCTTGCTATGTTGGAGAGAGGATGGAGGACATGGAGACTTGCACAGACATTCATAAACTGGGTGTTTCCTAGGGAAATAATTGCATGAGTGTGGTGTCCCAAGAAGGGAACAGTCACAGAGGTCCAGGACCCCCAGGTCAGGACCCAGCTGTTGCAGGTCATGTCATGTTATCTTCTTATAAATTTCTTATTAAATAAATATGTGAACACCCACCTCACACTAGGTAAAAGCTGACTAAGGCTTAGATTAGGGACACAAAATCCCTGCATCTGTTGTGAGTTTCATTTAATCAATTTAATCAATAACATTTATACGCGACAAAGTATGGGCAGTTTCTGCACAGGCATATCATAAATTTAAACCTTTCCCAGCTCCCAAGGGCCGTGGACATAGACACAGAGGTAAATTCCTGATGCTCTGGGAACCCTTGCTGGTGTATTCAGTATTGGGCAGAGAAAGACGACAGCAGGGTGATGTGACGCAGGTACAGGAGGCTCCTGCACCACGGTCAGGGCATCCCCTTGCTGCCAGCACCTCTCCCAGAGCCTCACATTCCCCTCAGTGACTGCCAAAACTAAAGACTTATAATGAGTGTAATTAAAGGCTCCCAGAGCCAGGGAGTCTCTGGGAAATTCTCTCTTACCTGAAAGAGCCTCCTATAGCCTGTGTATGTGTGCAAGGCAGGGCGCATGGGACACAGGAAGGAGCAAGCACAGAGGCACCACTGCACCGAGCAGCAGTCACGCAGCCCATGCGACACATTGCAGTCAAGCAGCTGATGTGGCATATGTGTTCCTCGTCCACACTCAGCTTTTGCTCATGGGCCAGCTTCTGATGATGGGCCAGCTTCTGCTGCGAACAGGGGAGCAGCACAGCAATGCATGCCAAATGCAGACAGGTAGGAGGGATGGTTGGTGGGCTGAGCACCCTGGGGGGATCACCAGGAGTGAGTTGGCTGGCCCAGTGGGACTTAAAATGCCTCCTCTGGCAAGCAGGGAGAGAAACTGAAGGGAAGTGAGGCAGCCTGGGGGCTGTGGGGGACTGCAGGTTGCAGAGGTGAGGATGGGATCTTGAGCCTGCTGCTGGATTTCCCCACTGAATTGGCTCTGCAAGGCATATAATAAAATTTATATGTATTAGTTCCTGATTTGTGTTTGCAAATTGAATTTTGCCTGGCCAAAACCCCAAATACTTAAATGATAATAAAATGCGTGGAGAGTTTACACTCAGTATTTATTATTTATAGACTGAACCCACAGATATAAGTGGTCTCCTCTGCTCCCAGAGCACAATGCAGCACACAAGGGATGATGTGGCACTGGAAAGAGATGGTTGCTAAGCTCCCAGGATTGCCTAGAGTGACATGGCATGTCCTTTCCACGTGTCCAGGACAACCAGTGTGGCAGGTGTATGAAGCCTAGGAGTGCCACTCAACCAACAGTGGTGGCCAAGGGTGGTCAGATATAAACTTCCACTGATCACACCATGATTCTCCTCCTGTGTGAGCAATAGGGGTGCAGCCTGGAGCGTAGGGAAAGGACACAGAAATCTAATCCCCTGAAACTGGCTTTGAGGGGATGCAGAATAAACTGTCCCACTGTGCTAATGGACACCTGTTTCTGCTATCAAAGAACAGCATTACCCACTGATACCTAATGCCTACAGTGCTGAGCTTTCCAAATAATGCCTTTTAAAAGTTGCCATGTCATCTTCATCTGATCACACCTGTGCAGGCTAATGTTGGGCAAGCCAGGGAGCAAATGAGTAACTACTGCAGCTGTGCAATCTGAATAGAAGTGATCCAGACCATGCAACTGATAAGCAGCTAGACAACATGTCAGTGTTCAAGATTGTGCTCCAAAGGCTGTGAGAGATGCTACTTATGTGTAGCAAGAACATACTGAGAAATGTCCAGTAGCGCATGCAAACGTATGTATAGCAGGAGGCAAAGTCATGGTGCTGATAACAAGTGGAGCTGAAGTAAGCTCTACCTTTGGCTTTGCTTGAAGTTCCCTCCCCAGCATGCAGATAGAGGAAGAAGGAGCATTCCATCAGGACTTTGCCGGGAAAGCACGATCTGACTCACCATCCTGGCCACTGTTGACCGCGGCAACAAGGAAGCTCAGTATGGGAAGAAGGTAATCTCCTGATCCACCAAGAGCACCCGAGAAGCAGCACTGAACAACCCAGACAGGGCCAAAAGACCACCCAACCTGCCATACAGCTGCAATATTAACCTAGGTTCTGTTGGACTTCAATTTCCACTTGGCTAGAACTTCTCTTACACACTGACACTGCAGATTAAATCCCTCCCATGGCAACAGCACTACCCTGGTCTTCCACAGCTCTCCCCAAAGCACAGACCAATTCTGCTATAACTAGGAAAGACCTTCCGAAGTGACCAGGAAAGAATTTTGGGAGCCCTGGTGCATTGAATTATACAGGCATGTGCCCACACATACATCAATGTAGCTTTGCTGCAGGCTGACCACATGCAGGGCTTGATCCAACTGCTATTTATCTCCAGCGGTGCTACACAGCCAGGACAACACAGGCTGCAGCAAAGGACATCATCTGGACAGTGAGGAGCCTCAAGAGTCCCCAAGTCTGCGCAAAGTCACAGCTAGGCTGAGCCACCTTGGCAGCCCCTTGGGACCAAGAGAGTTGATCGATTCCCACTTGGCTTGACTCTTTCTTCCAGTCTCTCTTACCCACAGAAAACAGTGGCTTACTGCCTGTAAGGTAATTGAGGATGATTTAGGTTAATTTCCTTATTTCCCTAACACTTCACTAGCCCAGTGCTGCCTCTCCTGCAGATGGGACACAACTCACACCTGTGCCTTCATGCTCACATGGAGCAACACCCTGGAGGGGCCAGAGCATCCCCAGCTGCAGAGGAGCTGGTGGGACTGTGCTGGGGCACCAGCCCAAATGTCTGCATCTGTCAGTGCCACAGCAGTCATGACACCAGTGAGCCAAGAGTGTTCACTGCCACTAGGTAGGTCATGACCATGGCCTCACTGCCCAGGACGCTTGCCTGCATGTGGAGCCCCCTGCACTGATGGCCCCCCTCCTTGGATGCGGGCCCTTCACATCATCCATATGTTCAGGGACAAACCCTCCAGCCCCCTGTGCTATTGCCTCCTCAGCACACAGAGGTGAGGACTGGTCAGGTTTCCCAAGCTGGAGAAGCCATGCTTGCTCCTCTTCCCACCTCCTGGATTGTCTCCTCAGTGCTGTCTAATTCCTTGCCTGGTGCCGCAGCAGAAAGCACCATTATTTTAGTACTGAAGCCACTGCAACTTCACCAGCCCCAGGCTTCCCTCAAATCTTCCAGCAGACCCTACCTATCTCCTGCTTTTGCCTCTGCTGGGCAGCTCTGGCAGCCCGTCGTTCCATGCTGTGCTGTGCTGCCATGCTGCACTATGGCATTCTTTGCTGTGTTGTGCTGTGCCCTGCCACACCATACCGTGCCCTGCCACACTGTGCCCTGCTGCACTGTGATATGCCTGGCTGTGCTGTGCCATGCCATGCCATGCCCTGCACCAACACACTGTTCCCTGCTGCACTATGTCACGCCATGCTGTGCCCTGCTGTACCATACCATGCCATATCATCCCCTGCCATGCCGTGCCATGCTGAGCTATCTGTGCTATGCTATGCCATGCCATGCCATGCCATGCCATGCCCTCCCCTCCACTGCTGTGCCTGGCTATGCCATGCTGTACTGTGCCCTGCTGTGCATGTCAAGCCATGCTGTGCTGAGCCATGGCCATTCTTGGTCATAGTGCCCCAGTGGCTCTGCACACCTGTCTGCTTCTCCAGTTTGCCCCCAGCAGCAGAGTGCTAAAGGGCAGGGAAGGTCCCACAAGCAAAACCCATTACGCCCAACATCCTGCAGCTCCACACACCACCTGTTTGGTCAGACTGAAAACAAGAAGGGGCACCTGGACATAGGCATTTACAATTAACCACTGCTTGTGGACTGCAATGTAGCACAGCTGGCCCTGCAGAAAGCACTGTGTCTAAGCCTGAGGGAGCAACAGCCTAGGCTATGATGAGGATGGAGTTACCTCCAGGATAACCAGCATCCCACAAATTAATAAAGATTGCTCTCAGCAATACTTCAAAGTGTCGCTGCCTCCTTTCAAACTTCTCTAGCAGGTGAACAAGAGCCCATGGCTGGACATAGGTCTGCAGCACAATGGGGCAGAAGGGAGGCCATTCTGGGGTGGCTGTCCCCATTACCAAGCTATTCAGGTGCCATGATGCAGGAGCATCTCCAACTGCAGCTCTCTTCCATGCATGCCTGGCAAGAACCCTGCCCCCAGGCACAACCCCTGGGGAGCAAGCAGAGCTCTGCTGGGGCCAGCTCTTGCCAAAGGCCCAGACGGACCCTTGGGGTGGCCATGGTCAGGGGAATTTTGCAAGGATAAACTTGTTGACTGATGACCACACACATGAGCGAGACCATCAGAGCTGCACTGAACGTATCAGGCTGGTGGGTGACCACCCTGTAACTGCAGCTCCATGGGTTGAGGCTTTGGCCAGCACCACCTACACCTGTGCCAAATGGCTCAATGTTGCAGTGCCTGCATTGTGGAGCAATAAAACCCCAGAAGGATGGGACAGGTTTCTCCCACATGCCTTCCAGAAGCCTTCTGCAGCACAGCCCAGAGATCCACAAGAACCCTCTGCAAGGACAGGAAGGCGACTGAGGGCCCCCTCAGTCTGTCCCAGCTGTGTGCAACAGCATGGGCAGGGGCTGCGTGGGACAGCCCTGTGCGCTCCCATGAAGTGTTCCGCTGTGGGCACAGCAAGTGGACAGCCAGCCTGAGGCCCGCTCAGCACAGGAGCCTTCCAGGGTCCCGGAGCTGACACCATCCTTTTTCACAGTGCCCGGCCCCTCTCCACACATCGATGCCATCGTAGCAGGACAGAGGGTGCAGCCAGCCCTGCAAGACACTGGGAAAGCGTTGTGCTGCCGTGGGATGTGCAGCCTCAGTGCAAACCCGCAAGGCAGGAGCTGTGGGCTTGTGAAAACATGCATGGGTGCATGGGAAGTGCCACAGCAGGACAGTGCAAACGAGGAGGGTCGTTGTGTAACAAAAGACGCGTTAACACACTGCGTGAGGGAAGACTGCATGGGGAAGAGTCGGCACTGGTGGTTACTGGGGGTACAGCGTGCCGGGAAGGGCACTGGTGGTTACTGGGGAATCGCACAGGGGGCACCGCTAGTGGTTACGGAGTACGGCACGGAGGCGGGGG